>VWZX01005630.1:582008-688418 GCA_013399015.1 Galbula dea
TACGCAGCGACCCCGGCGGGCGGCTGCTGGCCGCCTCTTACCCGCTGTACGCCAACGGGCTGGGTTCCCACCTGCCGGGGCTGCCCTCCGACTCGTCGGCTTCCTCCTCCTCCTCGTCCAGCTCCTCGTCCAGCTCCTCCTGCTCGTCGTCCGGCGTACGGCGGAAGGGCAGCCGCGACTGCTCGGTGTGTTTCGAGAGCGAGGTGATCGCGGCGCTGGTGCCCTGCGGCCACAACCTTTTCTGCATGGAGTGCGCCAACCGCATCTGCGAGAAGACGGAGCCGCAGTGCCCGGTCTGCCATACTGCCGTCACCCAGGCCATCCGCATTTTCTCCTGAGGGCTGCCAACGCCGCCGGGGGGGCGGGCCGGGGCAGGGCCGAGGGGGAGCGGGCTGCGAGCGCACCGGTGGCGAGGGAGGGCTGGGGGGTGGTGGTGTGTCAGCGGGTGCATGCTATAGTGAACAGTAAGGGGCGACTCCATTCTAGTGCTAGGCTAGTTTTTACACTGTACTTTAATACAAAGCTTCCAAAACTCCCTCTTTTTTATAAACAAACAAAAAAATAGAAAAAATATTGAAAGTAGAAGATGCTTATGATGATGACAATGGTGTGTGGACTGTTAGTAAACGTGCTGGTAGTTCCTAGGATGCTTATTATGAAATAATTAAATCTATGGGTGGATACTTTTCTGAATGTTCTTGAAAGGGCAAGAAGTTCCTGTGAAAAACCATGATACTGCAGCTTTATCGAAGTTTAAAAAACAGAAAAAAACCACACCTGTAACATATCTCTTATATATATTAAAAACGTTTAAAGGTTTTAAAGATAAATTGCATTAATACAGATTGAAGTATTTTATTCTTTTTTGACTTGAAAAATTATATTTCATATTGCAAAGATGTTTACAAGTATTTTAATTTAAGTTCAGTGAACTTTTTTGTAGCTGGGTTAAATCTTTTTTATTTTAGTATGGCCTTATGGCAAAGAACACTGTATTATTTTAATATCACACAGTTGTGAACGGAATTACAAACCATAAAATGTGTAATGCTTTGAACAGTATTCTGTTGGGATGGAGATTTTATAGGTTCAGAAAAAAATCTTTTAAATCTGCTTCACCCAGCATATTTTCTATTCAGTGATATAAAGCATATTTTATTCTATATTATTACAAAAATGGAAATGTATAAACATATGTCAAAAGGAACTGTTGAAGCTTTCTAACATTTGTATAAATAGAATTCAGTGGAAATTACAAAAATTCTGTTGCACCACTATAGTTTTAGTATTTCTATTTTAATACATTTGTTTACCACTTGTTTATGTATATGTAGGTGACGTTACTTGAGCTTAAATGTACTTTACTGAGCAAAGTTTAAAAACAAAGTATATTTTATTTTATGATAAAGGGCCTTTAACCTCATGGTCAAATACTAATATTATATTTGCTGAGACAAGATTTGAAATTGTATCAAGAGTTTTATTTTTCTGACATTTAAAGTTCTACATAATAAAAGTAAAACTTAAGTAATGGTGCTACTTCATGTTTTTTTAAGTATTTCTATATAAATAAAATATTACAGAAAAAAAAGTACTCAGTGTGGTGATTTGATTTAATGATGTGCTGGGAGTGTCTGTTGGATTTTTTGTTGCTTGCTTGTAGCGCTGAAACATGTTGGGAGTTTAAACTGTGTTTCTATGTTACTGTTGCTGGAACTCTTTAGCTTGTGAAGGCTTCCAGAATAATCCTGCCAGGGATCAGATCTTAGAACACCTCGTGGGGGGGGGCGGGGGGGGGGGNCTAAATATACTGGGGTTTTCTCCAGAATTTGTAGTCGTTAAAAACACTGACTTTTGTATGCTTTGTTACTTTTAGCACATAAAGCCTAGGTAAGGAACAAAGCTGAGAGCTTGCTTAGCCTCGGGATCTGAAAGCACATAGCAGGGGAGGCTCCTTTGTTGTAATGCGCTGGTGGGGAGGGAGTTGAGTTCTGCAGGTTCTGGCTCTGCCATGCCCACAGACCTCGGCTCTGTATCCCAAACTTGCTGTTTTCTGGAGGAGAACAAGGGCTTTTGTATCCTTCCTCAGCTCTTGAAAGTGCTTGAAAGTATTTGGCAGTTGTGGTTCAGATAATTGATGTTGACAAGCTTATTTGAATAAACAATTTATTACTGTGTAAAGTTGGTTTGCTTTTGATGATGCCCACAGTGGTATTGGGGAGGAGGAAATATGGATGTGTTCTGACTAATGAGCCCATGAACCCACCAGGCAAACCCTGCAATACTTTTGTTGCTGGTTGTAGTCAATGTGTTTGAGTGAAATTGCTGGAGAAAGCATGTTAGAGCAGATTTCAGAAGGTAGCTGTGGATCACATTAAATGTTGGATTTTGAGGGTACCAGTGCACTTTTCAGCAGGCTAGTTAAAACAAAACAAACCCAACCTGTGTAGTTTATTTCATGTGTTTTCCTTTGTGCTTAGCAGTGTATGCCAGAGCTGCTCTTCTCGGATCTGCTTTATGGACTCCAGAGCTGCTGGTTGGGTGGGAAGAGGGAGGAGGGAGGATGCGGCAGGGGATGATGGGATCTCTTTGTTTGATTTGATTTGATTTTTGCTTCTTTCATTGAACTGTGATTGTGGTATCACCTGATTTATACAGCTAAAATACTTCGCCGAGTCTTGCCTTTGTCTTAGGAAGCCTGGCATTCTGAATGGTGGAAAAAAAACAAACCCAAACCCTAGTGCTGTGGAAAAGAATTCAGAGAGTGACAGAGAAGGTGGGCTTAAATAGAGAAGTGGTACAGATATTGAAAAAAACCCATGACAAAATTGGTTACTTTAAAGGGATCAGGAAGTTTAAGTCCACATGTGTATTTTCTTAATGATGGGTGTTTAGGAAATGTACTCAAAATGTGTCAATCAATTTCTTGTCTCGGTGTAAACATCCTGCGCTGGTGTCTGGGAAAAGTTGTGAAAATGGCTATAAATAAAAAAGTGAATTTGATAATTTTGCTTAATTTTCAAAGCTTAGTGAGATGAAAATGTAAATAGGATGAACAAAAAGTCAAAACTAATTTCTCCTTTGTTTTTTTTCCTCTTAACATACAAGGCTGTGTCCCCTCATGGTGCTAATAGCAGTGGTGTGGGCGACTGAGCAGCTGTGGTCCCTGTAACCAACAGCAGCTTGACAAACCTGGGTGGTGCTGCAGGGCATTGCTCAGCTCGGGCTGCAGAGTCCCTCATTTAGCGTAACCAGCCTCATTGTCTGTGTTGGTCTTGCAGGACTTACCTTGGTATTTTCTTCACCAAACCGTGGCTGAAACAAAGGCAGTCCCCTCTCTCTGTGGCCCTGGATGCCTTTTTGGCCTCTGTATGCTGTCACCCCCTGCTCCTGCTCCATGTGCATATTGTTTCGAGATGGGAAGATAGGCTACGGTGTCTTAAGTTGTGTTTCTTCCTCTCTGGGGATTATTCCACCCGCAGAGGGACTGGTCTGGATTACTCTTGCTTTGGCGTCTAATGATTCAGCAAGTGTCTTTTGCCCTGTCTTCCAAATGTGTATGCCTGGTGGTGGTGGCAGGGTCAGCACTTTGCAGCTCAGCACACCAGTGGGGTCAGCAGCATCCACCTGAGGCACCTCCACCACTTACTCCCTCTGGCCAGCATGAGGCTAGTGTATCCCCATCCTTGGAGGGTGTTTCGGAGGTGTGATGGCCTGTGCAGTGTCTGTTGTATTAAATCTCCTCACTTGGTGTATTGCAGTGATGTGCCCCCAACCCAAATCTGTTCCTGCTGGTGGGATGTAAAATGCTTTGTCTTTGGCTGGTGGAGACACGTGCGTGGGAGCAGAGATGGTGTGGAGAGGGACATGTAGGCTACATAAGTGTGCTGACCCCAAGCTATGCATCCTGGGCTGGATTTATGCCATAGATCAGTCCCTTGGTCTGCAGAGGCCATAAATCAGTGCAGAATTTGTCCCAAGGTCTGGGGCCATGTGGCATGTAGGAGAGAAAGAGGGATGCCCGCGTGAAAGGAGAATAAAAGCCTGTGTTTGGTGCAGGAATATTTCAAAGCCTGAGAAAGGGGCAAAGTTCAGTTTCTAATTGAGCGTTTTGAAATATATAGATGTATATGGTCAATGTTTACCTTTCAGAACAGAGACCACTTTGTTCTTCAAATGTGTGTGTGTCGATGCTGAAAACTGTATGCAAGGGTCTCCACCATGAGAGGCTTCTCCGGTTTCTGAAATAGCTCGGGCTTGGGTGCCTGGTCCTGCCATCCTCACCACCTGGGCACAGGGGTCAGGAAGGACCAGCACGTTTGGGGTGTTTCCATGTCCTTGCTAATGTACATCTATGATTCCCTGTGCGTATACACATAATTATCTCAAAAAAAGCATACATTTACATTTGTAAGAATTATTATATACACAGTTCTGAGCTTAATTATTCCTCTGTCCATATCTTGTACTCCACAGAATTTGCATAACAATCAGACAACAAAGCCAGAGCCCTTTACTGGAAGAAAGGTCTTTCCACTTTATTATTTTAATAAAAGAAATTAAATGATCAATTTAATCTAAATTTGCTCTTTAGATATTTTTTCTGCAAATTGATTGAAATGAAACTTAAAAGCAAACTTTAAATTTAATAGGAAGAATCTAGTATAGTAAGGTATTTAAATTCAATTGCTTTTTGTTTGATGTTCCTCACTCCTCTCTGCCCACACCTTCAGCCATCTTTTTATCTCCATTCTCCTTATCTTGCCATTTTGGAAATTGAAATGATGCTTTGCTGTCACCACAATGAATGGGAATTCTGCTGCTGGAAGAGCATGCTGGTGAGTATTTTGTTTAATTGACCTAGAAATAGCAAAAAGTAATTATTCACCCTCCCTCTGCTTATTTGTGTTTCCTGTACCTGCTGTATCTCTGGTAGAGATGATTTAATTAGAGAACAAAGACTACTTTAAACCTAAGGGTTAAAGGATGTTTCAGTTTGTATAATAATTTGAATTTCTGATTTGCCTTTTTTGTGCCAGTCGACCTGGCAAATGCTAATAGGCCTGAGTTTGCAGGTGCATAGGAGTTCTGGCCAACAGTGTGTGATGTGGGAAGGCACTCACAACTACTGCATTCTCTTGCTTTCATAGGAAATAGATATAGATATGTGACCATATATTCAATATACATATTTGTGTACACAGGTAACTGCTTAAAATCCTCCAGAAACTCGCAGATAGAAGAGGTTTCCTCTCGCAGTGTGTTAATGTGAACAGAAACTCGCTGTAATACTAGATCTATTATGTTTTATTGTAGTTTTATTACTTAATATTAAGGATTTTAATGAAGATTTCACAGTTGGATATGTAAAATAATTACATCTCATCTAATTTCTATCTTTGATTAAAAAGCAAAAAGCTTATTCTTAGTTTCAGTGAATTAGGTTGTATCGTGATGTGCTCATATGGTGATGAAGCTGTATCAAAACCATTTAAGCATTTGGTATATGGATTATTCTTTGGTGTTATCTGTACACCTGTAGCATGTGTAACTGACTGTGCCCTAGATATATGCATGCATATATGTACCATATTTTCAGTGCCATATTGCCCTGATCTTTTAAGATTTGTATGTTCTTGGTAAATAGCCTCTAGCATGTGACATGAAATTTGTGGCCTTAAGGAGTATCAGGTGAGGCTGTGGCTATAGAAACCACCTATCTGTATCTGTCCCAGGCTGGATTTTTTCCAGTTTTGGGCTCTACTAAATTAACAACATAAGCTCTTCTTGATCAAGATTTAATTCCTCCCATAAATTAAACTCTGGCAAATAAGGTGTGTTTGCATGTAAAATCTTATCTAAAGCACATAGATAATATTTCTCTGTGGTGTAGGTTTGAGGGGGGTTTTGGTGGGGAAGTTTTTGCCGTGTCTTTTTTTAGCCGCTTCTAGCTCTCCACTGGTAAGATGATTATTGGTTAAAAAAATCAGTCAGTTAAATACATTCACCCTAAATCCCTCTTATACCTTTACCACTACAAACATGATTGATTAGCTGTCTCAAGAATTTTATAGCTTTTGATAAGACTGCACCAAGAGAAGTGCCTTGTTATTTTTAAATGGAGAACAAAAAGAGATTTTTGATGTTCCTCATTACTGGTTTTCCACTTGTGATAGAGATAAAATACAGTAAAGTGCTTTTCCCTCTTATGTATAAGGGCTCTTTTGCCTTTATACCTGGCAGAATAGTGTGGCCCATTTTATATTAGTATGAATGGCAATTGCCTTGTAAATGTGACTGCTGTGAGTGGGTGAATAGTCTGTCATCTCCTATTTTGTCCTTTGTCTTTATGTTTTATTCACTTTTACCCTGTACAAAAGAGCCTTAATTTAGACCTGAGAATCTGTAGTGATGCCCAAGTTCGTTATAGATTTAGTGACAGGTTTTATTTGATTTTGATGTTCTTTATATTTTGATGGGTGTACTAAACAGCAGAAGCTATTTAATCAAAAGAAAATTTCATGAGAGTTTGACCTATAAACAGTGGGTTTTGGAAATTGTTTCCATGATTCAACTGCAAAAGGCAAGTAAATCATGCCCCTTTAAGAGTCAGAAAAAAAGGAGTTTTTTCAGATCTTTAATTATGCTACTGAGTTGTTGTATCATTTTGGTTAATTAATTTCACCTTTTATATGCTTCAGGATTTCCATCTGTGAATGAACTAATGACACCTACTTACAGCCAGTATTATGAAGATTAATTAATTGACATTATTGAAGTGTCCTGAGGTGGAAGTCCTGATGTAAGTACAAAATATTACTACTGATACTTCATAATTAATCAGTTTACAATAGCCAGTGTGTGAGAATTGTATTGGTCTACAGCAAACAAACAGAACTGGATTATATTTGAAATCTGTGGGTTTGGGTTTCTTCTACATTTCCGGTTTTACATGTTATTTGGACAGTCATATACAGTGAGTGTCCTTTCTCCCGTGGCCCCTATGGGTGTGGTGGGCTTGACTTAGGAAGAAAGATGTGATTCCAGTGTTACACATGTAGCCCTGGTAGGCTTTGTTGAGGATACAGAAAGGTAACTTCAGGTAGCGTTTTTCTTGTCTCCTCTGGTGTAACATTACTGACAATTTAAAATGGGATGCCCTTTTTTAGTGGAGAGAAAATGTTGGCGTTATAAAGAAGCATGCAGCACTGATCTAGTAATCCCTGTGCATGTGTCTGAATATTGCTGAACAAAAGCTTTTCCTGCGTGAATGAGTGAAGTCTTACATCACTGTCCAGGTTTGGGTTAGAACAGAACTAATTCTGTTCAGTAATTTTACTTTTCAGCTAAAGCTCCTCTGAGAAACTGCACTTTCTGAAACTAACTACATGTTTTTGCAGACACTGCCTGCTTCTAGCAGCGATAAGCCTAATGTTTAGATTTACTACCAGGCATTGGTATGCAAAGCAAGGTCACTGCTAAATCTTGTGTCTCACATTGGAGGGTGCTCGGTACAGGCTGCACCCTCAGGGAGGAGCAGACAGGACAGGTGACCTTAAACTGACCAACTAATGTATTCCATCTCATATACATCATATTGGATATATAAACTGGGGGTCATCTCCCCCTTGTTATATTGTTCTTCCCTCTTGGTTCCTTCTTCTCCTGTTCTTCAGTGGTTGGCATCGGGGAGAACTCTGTCAGTTCTACCCTCTATCCTGACCTGTAAATTCCTATATCCATACCAGGATCCAGCCCCTGAGGCTGGCACCCATCTGCTGCTGAGGCCTTCTGCCACAGTATCAGTGCTGATGTAGCTGCTGTCAAGGAGGGGGTTGGGTTCAGTATTGGGTTTTGTACATATTTGTATATATTTCATTTGTCATTATTATGATTATTAAAATAGTTTTAGTTTTACTTTCCAATCCACAAGTATCTCTGTCTCTCTTATCCCCTTTCCCTTCCCATGGGGGTGGGGAAGATGGGGTAGCAGGGAGCGTCTGTCATTGGGTTGGTGGTTGGCCCAGCCTTGACCCTCGACAATCACAAAGCATCGGAAGGAATTGATGTTCTGAATTGTTCCTAGTTTTATGAATAATATCTATTCTTACTACTCATAGCTGGGATGCTGTTTGCATAATGATACAACTGTGCAGGTCTTAGACCTCATGTTTGAAAATGGCAAGAATAGCTGAAAACAGCAAAGTTTGTCTGAGCGTTGCTGTAATTAAGCACTATGAAATGTATACCTAGTTTTTCATAATGTTGAATACATAGTTGACAATAAGGTGAATGTGGTTGCTGTCTGTATCACTTTCCAGAGAGCAATCACATTCCTAAATGACTGGACACAGTTTTTGTTGTTGGAAATGTAAGTCACAAGAGATGTTTTGGAATTATTTGCAAGGATTGCACAAGTGCAGGCGGGAGGTTTAAAGCTTCACAAACATTCATAATTCTTCCTCTTTATGTCACTTCTTTGAAAAAAAAGTCAATCACATGCAATTATGAAACTGCTTCATGTTTGACGCAGTTAAAGATGTTTTCAGGCCACAAAAATGTAACTTTCTATGACTAATTCGAATTAAAAACCAATTCTAGCAGAAAATGTCCTCAATCTTTGGAATCACATGGTTCTTGGAAAGCTCTTTCTTGGCTGTGCAGGAGATCAGTCGTTTAAGGAGAGAGTCTGTGCATCAATGTGCAGTGCTGCTAATGAGAGGAATTTCACACTTCTCCCCGTGACACAAGCTCTGTGTTCATCCTGCTGACTGCTGCCTCTAAAGCCTTTTGGTATCAGATGTCATAATGAATTCTAGGCCATTACTGAGCTGGTGTAGCAAAACGCTGTAACTCTAGCTAAAAATATGACTTTCAGAAGGTAGGGTCACCCACTCTGCAAAAATAAAATGTGATTAAAAGTGGGGTCTCCTGTTTACCCCTCAGTGCACCTCTGCTATATGGCTGCCCTTCCTTTCCCCAATGACAATTTTCAAGCCAAATGGCCTTTTCATCATCATTCTGGCTTAGCAGCAAAGTTGTCTGTCAGTAATAGCAGGCTTCACTTCGTCCCCAGCTAACTGGTAGCCAGACAGCCAAAGAATGGCCTATCCAAAATTAGGATATGCTCAATGCACCATCCGCTGGTGTTGTTCCCATCAGCCTAATTATATGACTTTTGGGTCAGACAGTGTCTCATTGTGTGCCCCTTGGCAGCTACGGGATGCCTAATGCTGCATGAATGTCTAATGTGGAGTTTGACGGCTATGACCGAGGCTGCAGTTCCACACTGGAATTGAAAACATCCGTGTAGTTTCCATAGAAAACCAGGTCAATGGTGCTTCCATAAAGCATTAGCCCCAGGGAAAGCTACTGGTTGCACGTTGCATGTACAAATCCAGGCAGGGTGAGCAGTTTATGGTGCATTTCTCTTTCAGGTAAATGACAATTAAGAAGTCTGACTTAGTCTTTAGTGACCTATTTCAGAATCCCAATTTATTGCAAACACCATCCCTCATCTATTTATCTCCATCTTTTCTTCTATTTTGTTCATTTAAGAACACTTGTGGGGTATCTTACAAACACTGCAAGAACAATGATTATGGCTTTGTATCAGCAGGCTAAAAAAAATCACTGTTTTCTATGACCGTAAAATTTTAGGTAGAACTATCCTATTCTATCTTTACAACACTTCCTGTAAAAACCTGCCATTTTTACAGCCAAAAGCAAGGTATGAATGCAAAAGGCAATTCATTGTAGAAGAAGGCTGTAATATGCTCGTTCATTTCAAAGGAAAATGTGTAGCTAATTAAATTTTAATTAACTCTCTAAAGTCAACAGGTGTTTTTAAGAGATCTTTTTAAGCTACATTTATTTTTACTATTTTTAAAGACTGTATTGCTTTGCATGCAGCTCCATGCCTTATTGCCTTTTAAGAAGTTTTCCTTCTTTTAGTATCGACTAACACTGGCATACATTAAAGGCTAAGCGCTGGTAAAATTAGGTTTTTAAGGTGCTGGCTGTTACTTTTCTAAGTAGAGAGCAAAAAGACATGACACCACCAAAATGACCTTTGTTCTTTTTTTCTCCCAGAAATAAAAAGTTCCAGCTCCAAACTTCAAATTGCCAGTTTCCAGCTGACAGTGATTTCTGTTGGCTGTCTGTTATCAGTTCCTCTACAGTGCAGCTGCTAATTACAGTAACAGCACAACTATCTCTTCAGACTGAGTGAGCCATGCTGATTTAGTCCTTTCCCCCCTTTAAATCAGCAGCACCATCAGTGAGAGTCCTTTAACTTGCAGAGGAAAAAAAAATACATCTAGCCCCTTTCCACATGAAAAAACTTTGCCAAATTTAGGGTCACATGTATTAGGACTTGGGCCTGTTGATCTTCCCAGAACTCATGTTAGCCCATAAAGCTTCAGGCGTCATTGTGGTTTCTTAGTGTTCTTGGTTTGTTATTTCCAGCCTGGATGGTCCAGAAGCAGAGAGGAAGCAGAAAAGAGTCTTTGCTCAGCCTGTAGAAGCTTGGAAATTGTTTCATGGGAATCACCAGAACAAGCTGTATCTCAGCTGCTGCATGGCTTTGAGGTGAGCTGTGTCAGACATTAGGGTCAAAACCACACTGCACATCCCCATTCTGGCCTGGCAAGACCTCGATCTGTTGCTCACCATGTCTGCTGTAAGGAGTCACAGCTCTACCCTGCACCTTTCCACTTCCACTTGAGCAGACCTGGCAGCTATTACCTTGATGCTTAGGAGGAAGGAGTTGACTGCTGCAGAGCAGCTCCCTACAGTTTCATTTGACACCTCCAACACCTGCCAGGGTGTGGCTCTAGTATTGCTATACTTGCACCATCCATGGTAAAATAATTTAGGAGCATCTTCCAGCCCTGTGAAGGAGGTAAAGCACCCTCTTTTTTCTGCTCTGGTCACAGGGGCTGTGTTCATGTTATGGAGGATTTGCAGGTAGCCTGTGTCTGGCTGATTGCTAGCTGCTTTTTCCCTGTAGATGCTGGACTGCCTGTAGTATCTGATCAACCCACATTAAAGACATTTTCTGTAATCTCTTCTGCTTCCCCTATCACCTCTCCTCGTGGTGAACTGCATGTTTCTGCATGATTCAGAGTCTTAAGCACTCCAGCAATGGAGGGAATTACTTGAGAGATGATTACTGTATTGCTGTGCAGTAATATGTAGCTAATATCAGTCTACTATCTAAGCTCTAATACTCTGTAGACATCAAAACCAGTAATCATGAGAGCCTTGCGGTGGTCTGTGAAGGTAGTTCCATTATAAATTGGAATGCCAGTGTACTTGCTAAAATTGCATAAACAATAAATAAGAATTCATTATCTCTTTCAGGAAACAAGCCAAGAAGTTCAGAAAAAACTTGACATCTGAGGCTGATAATAACTGATCTAGTGGCAGTAAAATAATGACAGACCAGAAAAACTAGTGAATCTTCTAGCTGACACCTGCAAATGCATGGTGATTATATTTTACACTGATATATGGAGGTTTGTGAGACCCATGATTTGCAAGGGCAGGGCTGACCCTTTGTATTTTACTGTTAAACTCCTCTTCCCTCTTCGTAAGTGCATTGCATCTAATTTTGATGTCAGGCAAGTGTAAACCAGAGTTAACACTGATGACATTACTGTAATTGAACATATCTGAAGTCAGTGTATTTGAGAGAAAATCAGACCTGTTGAGTCAGATTCTCAATGAGTCTCTGAAAGCAGAGCAAACTCACGTGAGTGATGTGAATTATCCCTAGCCTGTGCCTTCTGTAAATGAAATCTAAATCTGACTAGCTTAGTGCCACAGCTTGAACAGGATTTTTGATTAAGCATGCCACAGCTCTCTCTACAGCAAAAATGTCTTTTATTTCAATAGTGTAAAGCAATCAGAAATACTAAGAAGGTGGTGTTTCTTCAGTGTGGTGAAGGACACTCGTATATCCACTTCTGAGAGCAGCAGGCAACTCAAACCATTTTAAGGAACTAATGGGGTAACTGAACCTAAAAATGATCCTTGGGGTGCTTGCAAGCATTTCCAAGAATCTCACTGAGAAAAACCACTTCTTATTGTCTTGTGGCACATACACAGAATGGAGAGTTAAGAGTTGGTCTTGCAGCTGTGCTTTCTGATGTGGGTAAATCACTGGATTTTTCCTCTCAGTTTAGTTATTAAATGGGGAAATAGTCTTGGCTTACTGTATTAGGGTGCTGTGAAGATAAGTTAACTTCCATTAAAACATGCTTAAAGTTCTGAATTGATGAGCCTAATAGAAATGCAAAGCATCTTCTTATGTTAGACTCTGTGGAATTAACAAGCATGGTTAATCCCTAGTGCTCAACAATATTTCTCTTTTACCAAGACAGAAAAACAGGGCCAGTAAGAAAAGTGCAGCAGCTAGGCTGATGGTGGCTACAGTGAAACAGTATTTTGATTTGTTGGTCTCAGAACTTTGCTTAATGTGTTACTATTTCCTCTTGTTACAGCATAAAACTTGATTCTAGGAGCTGAATAGCTACATGACATTGTATTAAGAGACACACCAATCACTCTAGGATTGCTTTCCTGATGTCAACAACATGTGCTGCATACCAACATCCACACTGTACCAGAGATGCCCTTCTATGTGACAGGAAAACTGCATGACAATTTGTGCAAGATAAGCATATCTTGCATGCTGGGTTATTGAAAAGCTGAGTAACTTGATCAGTGTTATTTTCAGTAATATTTACCAGAGGACTTTATATATTGACTTTTAAACTTACTGCCATGTTGGATTACCATTACTATCAGACAGTAATTGCATTTGTTTTGTTTTGTTTTCATGGGTAACACATATTTAGCAGAGAGTCATGTACAAAGCTCCTGTATATATTTTATCTAGCCTGTCTCCTACCTTTCACTTTTCAGGTCATGGTAGTGTGCAGACAGGCTGCAGCAGACTAATTGTGCAGAGATGGTAAGGATTTGCCCTGGTGCATTGAAACATTTAGGATATCTAAAATTCTAGTGAATACTAAGCTGCCCAAATCAAATTTCTTTCTGGCCTCAGTGGATCCAAGATTTTCCTGCCATGTACATTTGCTGACTGGGCATCAAGTAAATGTTTCTTTGCTTGTGTGATCACACACATAAGGCTTCACAGAGCAGGTATGTTCTGTGTGGCCGATAACTTGGGGAATGTGTGTTGTCTCCAGTCAGAAACATGCTTTTCCTGTTGAGAAGGCAGTTCAAGTTATCTGTGTATAATATCATGAGCTGGAAGAGAAAGGGGATTTTGTGCCCTTTGAAGAAGCTCCTCCAGATTATTTTCTGACTCTCTTCAGTGACACACTGCTATTTACATTCTTTTTTATCTGTATTTTCCCCTTGCTTGCTCTTTTCTTTCAGGCACTTAAGAGTCTGGTTTTGGTCATGCTGTTGGATGTAAGTTTTCATTTCAATGTGTTACTGAATTTTTTTGTTCTGGGGCAGAAGCCAGGCTGTCTTACAGCATCTCTTCTTTGCATTAGACCCTGTCAGGTTTCTCCTGCACTGATGCATTTATTAAAGGCTAGGTTGTTTATTAATTTCCTTTTCACTATCTTTAGGTATAGGTCTGGACTTGGAAATTATCAATCATGGTTTTTTTCATGTTGCATTGCTGGTTTTGTTCGCTTATATCAGTATGGAAACCCATGGTATTGGCACAGGACTTATTCCTTGAAATAAATGTTCCCAACCCATTTATCTGTACAAAATATTTTCCTAGATTATATTTTCTGCTTTTCTGAGTAAAACTGCTAACATTGGAGACTCCAGGCCCTTTCATTTTGCTTTAATGACTCACCAAAATATAGCAAACTTTTCCATTTGCAGACCTGACTGATTAACCAGAAGTATTCTTATTGCTATGGGAATGTTTACAAAAACTAGGCCATTTTCAGTTATTGATTGTATTGCATGTATTATTTTATATTATTGGATATTATTTATATACCTGATTTTTTTTTTTACCCTCTTAAATGAAAATATTTTGGAAGGAAGGAAAAATAACATGTCACAATAGGACCTATTTGCTCCATATGGCTGGAGCAGTCTGGCTGCTCTGTTGCTGAGCTCCCATAGCTGACAGCACCTTGTGAAATGGAAAAGACAGGTCAAAAGAGAGAAGAGTGCTCTGGGATTTGGGAATGACTCCCTCAGTGCTGTCCTGAAACTCTCCCTTGTGCTGCAGGGACCTTCATTTTATACAGCCTCTTCAGCTGTGTTCTGGCAGGAAAGTGACACATGGGTTGTCTCTGACCATGGCCCAGGAGGGGACAATGTGTCCTCAAACCTCTTCTAGGGAGGAGAGAATAAGCTTGACTTGGGTTGCATACTGGGAAGGAGCTTTGGTAAAAACTCCCTTTCAGTAGGAATTCCTGGGGGTGAAAGGGTGGTCTGATGTGGCAGGTTTACTTTAGACTGTGTTTTTGTGCAAGGTTTTGGTGCTAACCCTGACTGAGCAAGGTGGAGATTATTTAAAAAGTGGGCTTTGAGCTGTAGCCCACTACACATCCTTTTAAGATGTTCTGCTTGAAGACTGGAGATGTGAATAGCACATTGCTCGAGCTCAGAGACTAGACTGGAGTGCGTATGGAGGGCAAAGAAAGCTGGAGAGATTGCTTGTCCTTTGCTGCATCACTAAACAGCTGAAAGAAAGCTAGGAATTAGAGCTTTCAGAGGGAAACAGCAAATGACACCAGAGATAAAAGGCCAAGCCACAGATATGCATGGCCCTATCTCAATGCAAGCATCTACCTGAGTGTGTCAGGCGCCCACATGGACAAAATGAGAAGCAAAACATAGAGAAGACAACTAGGTGGAACAAAAGTTTTGAATCCAGAAGTTCCAGTCAGACAGTGAGATGTCATTTATTTCAGGGAAAGGAGCATTTGCAATCACCCTGCTCACATGTGCTGGTATCTATCTAGACAGGTGCTGCTAAGCCTTCTAAATTCAAACAGTTTCATTTTGAGGGAAAACCTGGTGGTACAGACCAGCCTGGAGATACTCTTCTACATGAAAATGAGAAAGGGGGAGGCTTTCTTTAGAAGCACAAATGTAACAGACATGGCAAACCAGAGGGAAATGAAGGTATGATGAGAAAGCAGCATAGAGGGAAAAGCCAAACCTTGGGTAGTCGTGGAGAAAGGGCCTTTCTTGGGGAGGTCACAGCAGTGTAGTTACTTCACAGCGAACCAGTAGCACTGCCCTCTAAAAGCCGCTTGGTTATTAGAAGTTAAGGGGAAATCACATGTCAGATCTTCAGTGCTTTAGATGGCACAAAAATAGACAATTTCCATGCTTTGTGTTTAATATGCTTTCTTTTTTCATTTTTTAGCATGAAATTTGATTAGGCTCCAAGCAATTCCTTAGATTTTGATGATAATGGATGTGAGACAAGATGGGGCATGGCACAGGCACGTTTTCACAGGTGTGTTGATCATTACCAAGGGGCTGTTCCTGAAGCAGGTTATCACCTGGTCATATAAATTCAGTCTGAATTAAGAAGCACAGCACAATCACACTTCTGTCAAATTAGCCAGGGTGAATGATGCAAAGTTTATGCAGCTTTATGTTTTCAGATTCACTTAATGCTTGCTATGGGAGGATGGTTGACAGTGAGCCAGGCAAGGTTAGCAGTTGATCTGGCATAAAAGCCCTCCAGTAGAGAGTTACCCCATTAAACAACTTCAAACAAAGGTAAAATGCATTTGCATTGGCCTAGGGCTTCCCATCTGCTAGTCACAACATTGTTTAGTGCCATGAAAGTAGTTTTAACTTCTCCTCAGGTTTGCCAGCACAGCTCCTTGAGGTTCAGGTTTCCGATACCTAAGCCCCTGATGACCCCAGTCTGAGCAGAGCAGGAGCTCAGCACATTGTGGGGCAGCCTGCCAGGTACCATAGATGTATGTGAAGGGTGTGGACTGGTTGTGGCTATGTGTGGAGAGCCTCAGACTACTTTTGCAACTTAATCGTGGAGAATCAATTGGTTTGGGACTGATTTGGGTTTTTTTAACCTAACTGTATGGAAGTTATAATTCTGAAAAGACACCTGTAGATGTTTCCAGTACAACAAGCTAGAGGAGACTGAGTTCAGCTGAAATGGTGGTAGGTTAGTATCTGAGCTAGCATTAAAGCTGGTTGCATTTCCTGGAGCCAACTGTTAAAATCTCTGTAGATTTCCAAATGGGTATTAAAGGCTTCCTCCAGCCAGCTCTGTCTCCTCTGTCTCTCCTGGAAACTCTGGCTCTAGAAGGGGCTTCTTCCCCTTCCCACCTCCTTTCTCCACCTTACATGTTCATGGTGTCCTTTTCTCCGTTCTGCTCCTGTACGCTTCAGCTGCGAGTGCCCCACTATTAATCCATCTGGCAACACACATATGGTAACAAGACAACTGAATGCCCCACATAAATCAAATGCAAATGGGAAATTGATGGTCACACAAACATTTGTGAACAGGGGCCAGGTGGGAAGAGACTGGCATACTTCTGATAGGGCCAAAGCGTGACTCTTCTTTGGTTTTATTAATGTGCTTAGGTTTCATCAATTTAATTTGCTTTCACTTGAATGATGCCTTTCCAGGGTCACTTTCCATGAAAGCTACTTATCTGTCTGCAGCTGGTCACTTACTTCAAGACTGGTAGCAGTACCAGGCATACTTGCTTTGGACAAAGATGGCCAAGAAAATCTTGAGGTTTGCTATGAGAAGCATTGTTACCAGCCTGTGTTGTACCTGTTCTGCATCCTTGCTGCAAGGAGGTGGTGTAGCATCTTGAAAACTGGCTGAGAAAATCTGGGGGAGCCTTGAATTTGGATTGTGAACTGGTTGAAGGACAGAAGTCAGAGAGTTGTGGTCAATGGGATGGAGTCTAGTTGGAGGCCTGTGTCTAGTGGGGTCCCTCAGGGGTCGATACTGGGACCAGTACTTTTCAATCGATTCATTAATGACCTGGATGAGGAAACAGAGTGCGCTGCCTGCATTTTACCTTAACACAGTTGTTTTTTCAGTTCTGACTAGCAGAAGCTGTGAAGAAAAAATCAGATTAATGATATGTTTCTCATGGTATCAGTTTAACTTAGTATGATATAATTTGCCCCTTTGACAAAATGGATTACTGAAAGATGTATGAGAACAGGTGAACATTTTCTGCCTGAACAACTATACTGGGAACTATACATCTTGCATAACTCTGCTGTGTCTGCAACTTGGAGAGCTGAAAAGGAGCATGGCAGGCACAGTAGTAACTTGGTAGTATAAGGGAACTCCCCTTGAGCAGTGTATTTCTTTGGCTGGATGTGAATAAAACTTTTGCTTTGGACAGCCACAGGAAGTGGAGAGAAAGAACTTTTCGCTGTCGTGACTGATCTGGTATTTGCCCTCTGCCCTGGCTCTTCAGGGTGTCTGGGTACCAACTTCTGATTCTTTGAATTGTGGCTAAAGTGGGCACTCTCTGATGCCTAGAGCTGAGGGTGTTGATATTCCATGTAGGAACACTGAATCCAACAAGTTGTTCTTCATTCTTTCAAAACTGGAAAGTTGTTAAAAGTAGACATGATGGATAAGTGGTGTTTGCTCAAGAGCGGCCTTTAAGTGGGTTCAGTTGTGAAGTAGCAAAGGAGTAGAGAGGCTAATTTCCTTACAAAAAATGGGTACAGTTAAATTTGGTCATCAGAAAAGGTTAATACATGTTTTGTGGAATAAGGAAGCATCACTGCTAAAAAAAATTGTTTTCATCAGTCTTCCCCAATTTTAGTATTTGTATCAGGAAAGGTAGGTCTCCTTTCTGCATAAATTATAGTTTACAACAAATAAAGAGGCTAGAAATATTGGTACAGGATTTTAACCCCCCCTGAGTTTGACCCTGATGCCATGTTTTTCTGTGGTTTCTCCTTTCAGTGCTTTGTCAGTCAGGGTTTGAGGGTGAGCATGGACCACTGTGGTGACCTACTGCTGCACTGCAGGACTGCAAGCTGGTTGAGTCCATGAGGAAAGCTATTGTTCTAGAATGGCTCCCAAGGAGCTTTCCACGTTGTTCATGCTTCATTACTGATAGGAGTAACTATGAACAGGTGGCTTCATGATCTTGGTTGCTGCAGCTTTGGTTAAACTGTTCCATGTGTGGCTTTGTTAAAAGATATTTAACACAAGGTTTGAGGGTTTTTCTCCCCCTGAAAATGCAGTTGACTGCAAGAGAAATTTCTCCTTATATTTCCTGGTACGAGGATTATGCAGGTGTCTGTCACATGGCTGCTCTTGTTAAAATCTATAAAGAAAAAAGGGAAATTGTTGCAAGGAAGAGGGCTGCTTGGAGGCGTCAGTCTTTTTCTTGGTTAGCTGAGATTTCTGGTGTATGCTTCTTATTGCTTTTGTAGTCTTCATGTCATAAGAAACAATTGCAGGGCAAGGAATTGGTAGAGAGAGTCTTGACCACGTGTTTTCATAGTACAGAGTGGTATTGATTTCCCAGCTGTCTTTTTCTTCTAGAATGATATGGTGATAATTTGTGACAATAACTGAGTTGTGTTGAAGACAGCTTCTTCCACCTATCTGCTGAGTAGTACCTTGCTTTGGTGAAGCTGTTCTGCCCATTTCTGGGAGTCTATTTGCCATCAATAAAGTTTTCAGTCATACTGGATATTTTCATGAGTTCTGTAGGAACAATTTAGGCTTGCCTGTTAATCTAGACATGAACTTTTAAACTGATGTTTAAGCCTCATTATCTGCCCTATTTGAAGTGAAAGGAAGTTGCTCAAGTAAGGGATCAAGATCTGTTCTGTTGTGTTTTCTTTTTCATTGTGAGAAATGTGACTTCTCGTTTCCCTCTCAGGAGAACACATGCCCCTTCCCACTGGAGCAGATTAGCATTGGCATTTGTGCAAAACTTCTTACTCAAGTTTTGCCACTGGGAGCTTCTTGACTTTGCTGCCCACACTGGCTCTCTGAAACCACCTTTCCTTCAAAATCCCTCAATTAACTGTGAACAGTGCCAGGAAAGAGCCTGACCCTGTTATGCCTTCTTTGAGCCAAACCTGGTTACTGGCAGAGAGACTCTCCATATAGTTCAGCTTTTGGCATTTCTTTCTGCTCCTCACAGATAAGCTAACTGATCTGGGAGTCCTCTTGGCCATGGCACAATTTAAGCTGTGTCTAATCAGATGGGAACCACAAAAGTGAAAAGCCAGTAAAAGTGTGCTTTCTGGACCAGGCACTTAACTGGGCTGTGGCAGATTTTTCAGGTCCCAGATATGCTACAATTATGATCTGTCATTTTATTCAGGTCACTTAATGCCTCAGTGACTCCCTTTCTAGCTTGGTCAGATGGAGGGAGCAGTGCTTCTGCTTCATCTAATGGCTATGCTTTCTGTTGTCCAACCTTTGGAGCAGGGCTTCTTGTTGTTTACAAGTTACCCAGCATGACAATGATACAACCTTGCTTGAGGTCTCTGCAATCTTCAGTAATAGTAGCACAGGCAGTTAACTGAAACAGAAACAAATATTCAAGCAACATGCCTGTGAGGCTTCTCTTTTCATTCGATTTTATTATCATGTATTTTTTTAAATTTACTTTATACCTCTAGGAATATTTATTTAGCTTATTTATGACATTATGGTTCTCTTAGAAAATCAAGATGTGGTTCTGAGGGGTTGGATGGATAATGCCTTTATTCTTCTTGCTTCTTACGTAATAATCTGTAGCCTTTACAAATGCCAACTTTGGGCATTGAAGGTATTAAAGTTCTTGCACAGTTTTTCCTCTCTCAGATATGATGAAACACCTACCCCTAGCTGGCTGGGTTCAGCCCCCCTCTTTGGGCTACGACAGCCATGTTACTCCATGCTCAATGCCACTGTGGTTGCCAGACTTTCAGCATGAGTAAGAGAACCTAGTTGACAGCAATAGTATGTGCGTTATTTCCCCCTTTCAGAGGTTATATCTGGTGACTGTATGACTGGAACAATGAGACTAACCTCAGTTTTACAGTAACAAAGCAGCTATGAGTTTTCTGGGTAAAGTATATTTTGACTGACATACAAGTAGCTGTAGCTTTGCTGCACAATGGAGAAAATGACTTCATTTAACAGCTTTCTGTGCCAAGAAAGAAATAAAACAGTTCTGAGAATGTTGAAGAGTTTTTCCTGTTTTAATTTTAAACCAAAAAGAATATGCAGTTACCATACAAGCCCAAGTCAATGGACTATATAAATCTTTAAAAAGGTTTCATAAAGTAATAATGACTTTAGTATACGTACCAAATGAGGTTAAAGAGCTACATTTGGTTCTAATACAGAGTTCCACATTCAAAAGGACCATCAGTTTCCTGTTTAAAATCTACTTATATTGAACTTAATGGAGTTCAAACATAATGCCATTGTATTTCAGGCACTTATCTTAATTTAAAACATCTGAAAAACACTAATAGCAGAGCAAGGAAATGTGAAGGTATAGGCATTTCTCCCTTCCTTCTCCACTTTTTAAAATAATGAACTCAGATATAATCGTCCTCCTGTTTACACTGTTTTACCAGTCCTGCAAGGGACCAGGTGCACAGCGTCAGCCCCAATGAAACCAGAAGGACACAGGACATGAGTGGAACTTACTTCACCAACTGTCTGTTTCTGAACAGGTGGGTTACACAATGATTTATATAGGTATTTTTTTACCTAAAGCATCTTTATGAAGCATTTGCAGTACAGGCACACCAAGCTGAATCTCACTGGTCACAAATGTTTTCTCACTTTTTGGCTTCAATCACAGTCTTCTGTTTCCAGTGAAAATTTTCTCACTGCCAAGACTGTCTTAAACATACAATGTTGTAAATCATACCACTGTGCATTTTACATGTCCTTCATGTAAATTTCACCTTCTCTATTGTAATTCCACAGAGAGATTGTTAATTCTGTGCCAGCTGAGGTTTTCACAATTGTTCAACATCTTGAAACTCTAAATCACTGTCAATAAAAATCAAAGTGGATTTCTGTTTTCCTATTAGACTGTTGTCTCAGGAGGACATGATGAGTGAAGAAAATGCATGATAAGGGCATGAGAGGTCAGTTTTAGCATAAATACTTGAAATATGCTAATTGGAGCTGGGGCATTCTTGTGCTAGGTGCTGTACAAACACAGAGAAGAGATTAGTCCTGCCTCTGAAGATCTATAACATAAGTAAGCTTGAAGATAATTTTCCAGTGAGTTTTCTCACTAGAATAAATTACCTCAAAACCCCCTCAGAATGATAAAAGAATATTCTAGTTTTATGTCCCACTTATGTGGGAACACCTTTTCCCCAAAGACTCCAGATATTCCACCATTCAACCTATCTGTCTAGTGAAATAATGTGAGTGTATAGTTTTTATTATCAGGATCTTCCCAGGGAGCCTCAGGTACTTTGTAGTGCTATATTCTTTGCAGTTCTCCGAACCATGTGCATTAAAGGTTGCTTAACAGTTGGTGAGTCACACAGCTTGTTCTTTGATCTCAAATGCTCCATTAGGACATATTCACAAGAGGTATTTTAACCTTTGAAAAAAAATCATTGTGAGTGGCATAAGCATTCTAGGTTTTAAGAAAAAAACCCAAACCAGCAGAAACCCCTAAAGAACAACCAACTGCATGCCTGATGTTTAATAAATTAATCTGTGTTTTAGTAGATGCATTTTAGGATTATAACATTTACTAGAAAGCAGCACACTTCTGGTCTAAAAAGTCATTGTCCTTGAGCACCAAGTGAAGCTGAGCCTCTGGAGGAAATCAAATGTCTTCTGAGTTAAAAAAATCTCTAGTTCATTTTGTTCAACATTGCACGTTAGGACAGGAATGGCACTTGGAAGAAGAGTACTCCAGATTTCACTGGGGCTTGGTCCTTTCCTAAAACCAGATAATTGCAGATTTGCTGTAGATAATTGCAAGTATGGCTTGTATGTATAGCAAACCTAAGTAAGTAGCTAAGTTACTTACTCAGTAAGTAACTAAGTAGCCACAATGAGAGAGGAATTTTGCAGGCAGTATGGGTTTTCCTCTAGTTTAAATGTACCTGATGTTAAATGAGTTGAACTAGCCCTCTATTAGCCAAACTTGAGGAAAATGAAATACATGCTCCCGCTTTTGGTCATTGGTAGTGCTTCTCCTCTTTGATATAACCTGGAGGAGAAAGGCTGATTTTAATCAAATTTACTGTCAGATGAAGGGCTGAAGGATATTGCAGTCCTCCAGATTTCATAAGAAGACGCAGTCCAGTAGAGGGAAGGGAAAATACTGCAGAATTAACTTAGACACCTGAGAACCCAACCCTCTGCCACGCACACACGAGACAGAACTGAGGAAACCCAGATTCCTGAACTTCTGTCTTTCTGTGGAATGATTCCTTTGCATGAAAAAGCAAAGTGATTTGGTTTTTCTCTTATGATATAACTTTGGTGATTTCATTTCTCATTGTTTTCCTCTGGTTTGGTATCTTTGACATTGGTTTTACCCTGAGTACAAGGTGGAGAGGTCTTGGAATGCCTCCCATCCTCTGACCCAGCTGGGTTGGAATGTGGCCACAGCTCTTCCCCCTGTATGTGGCTGGGGGACATGTTGGTGGCAGGGCTGGCTGGGAGCAGCTTTAAATTGCAACCTAATGCCAGGGGCAGTGTATAAGCTTGTGGTGAAACCCAGGCCTGACTGGTTTCAGGATCCTGATGCAGGCTCTGGATGGTGAGCAGAGGGCAGTGTCCAGGATGTGGCAGTGACAAGCTACCCCACTTCAGGACACAGTCCTAAAATGCCAGGCAGTCTCAGTGTTCCAGGCTTCAGGTGTGGCATGGTATTGCTGCCTCTCTGATAGGACTGGAGCCTGGATCTGGTGGAGGAACAGCCATTTCACTGTGCCAGGGAACATGCTGTGCCAGCCTCCCTGATGGTGGTGTGTACTGATTGAAACATGCTGTTAAATTTTGTTAGGATTGCTGTGAGGCAGAGCACAGGGAGAGGAACACTATTTAATATGAGGAGAATTTTCTGGTACTTAATGCCACCAGAATGTCAGAAGAGTTAATGGCAGATGTGGTTGTGAAAATGTTCTGTATTTTTAGACAACCTTTAATTAAGATACTTTGTATGTAGCAGCAACCAAATAATATGCTGCCACTTGAAAGCTGTCAGAAGGGAAAAAGTGTACAAAGCTTCTAAATGCAGCCCTCTTTATTTTTATCTGAAAGTGAATTAGGAAACCTTTCCAGTAACAATAACTGTCCTTTCACATGAAATGATTTATTTAATGCACACTGTAAATACTCTGGGCATCTATAGGGATTTATACTTAACCCTTTTCACTTCACATTGTTTAATCTAGCCTCATATTAAAAAGATTACTTCTGAAAGCTGAATGGGTTTTGTGGTCCTAGTTTTTTCTTCCAAGACTAATGTTTTATGTAATTATTTTAAGGCAGCAGAATTTTTTTTTATCCTTTTATAAACCTTTGTAAGGGGTGAATAGGCCTTTTAGGGTTTTCATTTGGATTGAATTAAGAGAAAACAAATGAATACAATTCCATTTAGAACTTGAAGATGCTTTATTAATAGATTATTTATCTATAGGGTTGGAAAGATGCTAATGTGACAGAGGATTCTCTAATAGAGCAGTAATTATTACTTGGATGGAAAGCAGTGAGTTTTTGGAAAATCAAGATTGAAAAGAAGTCTGAAAGCACTGCATAAGCACTATTTTGACCTTCCTAGAATTTTGGTACCCATTACTGTTAGGATAAACAAACACTAAGTAGCATTTAGATTATTAGTTAGCCAATATATTATGCACATTTACAGACTTGAGCTGGTTAATGTATTTAGGCTGTTCCCAGCCTGCATTCCCAGGCTGTGGTCAGAGGTAAGCCGCATGCTAATTGGGCACTGCCATGTCCCTTGTCAATTGGCTGGCAGTATGCAACAGTGTGAACAGTATCCAGCCAGGCTGTGAGTGGAAGACACAATTTTTGGAATTGGAACAGCAATAAGTCTTCTGTATGCAGGTGGATATTCATTTATAGACTTGTTCTGTCACCTGTGGAATTACAAAATATCTGTAATGCAGAATCAGGCCCAAAAGAGCCCAGCACAAATTTACCTTCTGCAGGGCTGCTTATATTCAGCTGGAAGTACACATGAGTGGAAGTGATAGCAGATGTAGTTCTTTTCTGGGTTCTCAATGCGGTTTCAGCAGGTCTCCTTCATTCTTTGTGTTTTGTTAATTTTGTTGGTGGTGTATGCTTTGATATGCTAAACTGTAGGGAGAGTTTGCCAGCAGTTGCACAGGGGGAGACAATCTCTAAGCCTCGAAGGCTGATCAGGATGTTCCTACACTGTGCATCACAGCTAGCGAATGTCATCCTGCTTTTTGCTCTGTACCTATCATCAGCTCATTGATACCTTTTGTAACAATCTGCTGCTTACTGAAATTATTTAAAGCATCTGTATAATGCTGTTAATATGTATTCTATTGCAATGCAAGTGAAAAAATGAAATACCCATAGTGGTAACACTGAAGAAAATTTATCTTGGGTTTTGAGGTTCTGGTTCTTCCTAGCTCAGGTTAAAAAGCTTGCTCAAATACTCTGTGTGTGTGGTAAGGATGGTAAGAAAAGAGAGAAGTGTTCACAGGTTTTCAAAATAGAGAGGCTGCTGCATCTGCACGTCAAAGACCCCTCATGTATATGGCTATGGATTTGTTTTAGTAGTGTCCTGAAGGTGAAGAACACACAAAAAAAGCAGCAGAAGAACGTGTCCTGTAGCTAAAAGCACCAAATTGTTATTATTACTATTATTTTTTAATACAAAAGCTTTCTGTAGTTCAGTAAACTTTTCGTATTTCTCATACCCTTATTTTTTTGGCAGGTAAAGAACAAGTTATCTGATTACCCTTTTTCCACAGGTGCTTTCTAACACATCACTACTTTATAGCAGATCGGAAATCAGATGGGGAAGAAAAGGGAGTATCCATTTCTCATGTTATTTTACAGAGAATCTCTTCTAATGCCTCTGGGAATGGTGCCACATATCTTGAATATCAGCCTCTGAACCAAATCTGATTCTTTGCTCACACTGAATAGCACTCTACTCCTCTAGTAGGCCTACAAAACACTTGAAAGCTGTTAGTCACAGAAACGCTACATCCCAAACCAGTACTTTAAGCAGTGATATACTAGAGCCAGAAATCAATTAGCTTAATAGTAGTGCAGGTGGTAATGATTGTTACCACAGGCATGAGAGTTTGTCCCTGAAAGGCTCTTTTTGAGCACCTTGTATTTGTAGCTAACAGCATTCAAGTGAATACTATTTCAGGAAACGAAATTTTGCACTGAAGGTGATGTCTTTTACCCAGTGCAAGGTCCTACATCTGGGTCAGGGCAATCCCAAGCACCGGTACAGACTGGGTGAAGATTGGCTTGAGAGCAGCCCTGAGGAAAGAGACTTGGGGGTGTTGGTGGATGAGAAGCTCAACATGAACCTCCAGTGTGCACTTGCAGCCCAGAGTGCCAACCGTATCCTGGGCTGCATCGAGAGAAGCGTGGCCAGCAGGTTGAGGGAGGTGATTCACCCTCTTTACTCTGCTCTTGTGAGACCCCACCTGGAATATTGTGTCCAGTTCTGGAGCCCTTATTACATGAGGGATAGGGAAAGTGCTGGAGCAAGTCCAGAGAAGGGCTATGAGAACGATCAGAGGACTGGAGCACCTCTCCTACAAGGACAGACTGAGAGAGTTGGGGTTGTTCAGTCTGAAGAAGAGAAGGCTCCAAGGAGACCTTATTGTGGCCTTCCAGTATCTGAAGGGGGCCTACAAGAAAGCTGGTTGGGGGACTTTTTAGGAGGTCAGATAGTGATAGAACCAGAGGAAATGGATGTAAGCTAGAGGAAGGTAGATTTAGATTAGACTTTAGAAGGAAGTTCTTCACCATGAGGATGGTAAGAGAGTGGAACAGGTTGCCTAGAGAGATTGTGAAAGTCCCATCCCTGGAAGCTTTTAAGGCCAGGCTGGATGGGGCTCTGGGCAACCTGACCTAGTGGAAGTTGTCCCTGCCAGACAGGGGGGTTGGAACTAGGTGATCTTTAAGGTCCCTTCCAACTCTGACAGTTCTATGATTTTATACAGTAAAAAATCCACGGTCACAGCTGTTGGCATACAAGCTCTTCTTCAGGGCTGATACCTCAGCCCAAGACAAAATAAATTGATTTATAAAATATGGTGGTTTTATTTCAGTGGCAAAATACCCAACCTGTTCTTAGCAGCATCAGTGCACCTGGGCTCAAAGGCATGCCAGTTCCCTGTGCCACCCCAGCTTGATCAAAATCCATCCTATAAGAACAATTGGCATATCAAAAGGGGAAGGAAAATACAGACATATCAAAAATTGGAACAAAGAGACTGTGTCCCTGCCAGGTTTGGTAAAAATAAAATAATAGAGCTGTCACTGGCCTGAGCTGCTAATGAATTGTGATGGATTGAGATACTTTCATTAGTTTTCTGTGAAAGTGAATAGTGGAGACCTGTTCCTGATCTGTTACTTTGGTGTAAACAAGGGGTGTGTTTGTGCTTCAGTGACTGCCTCAGACACATATTCATGAGCTTTAATAGAGATATTTTGACAATGAGTTCACTGCACCTGTAAAACCCACTCAAGAAGCTGGTGAAAACTTTGGTGATTAACTTATGTTGTTACTATAAGTTTCAGAGCTGTTTTTTATAGCTTTGATAACATCTATGGGAGTTGCAGTGTGCACATGTATGGCTAGTTTATGCTAGTTATTCAAGAATCTACCTAACATTATAAAGGCAGGTATTTTTCTTGTTATCACCTGAGCTGTGAGAGAAGAGCTAAAGAAAACAGGCATTAGTTGGTCACATGTTGAATTTTGGCTTCTTTAGCCAGCACGGTCAAATGGCTTTTTAGAAGGTTGCATCTGCTTCAATAGACTCAATTACCTAGTTAAAAATCACCTGCAAGATAGCAGGCAAGTTTAGCCTGGTGGTACTGAATAAAAAAGCTGTTTATGCTATTTTTCAGTATTCATTCAATATCACCAAGTGCTCTGTCTTGTCTCTAATTGCCTTTCTAGGCAGCCAAATATGAAGGAGCTGTGTGTGTGTGTGACATGATGTGTTTCAGCTGGGAATCTGCTAATGAGTCTATAAAGGGATTAGGTCTCTGCAGTGCTGGATGGGTGGTGTAGTTGAAGGGTGGGGTTTGGTTTTTCTCTTTCCATCCTCTTTCCTTCCATCCTCTTTCCTCACATCCACTACCTTTCCTTTTCTTCTTCCTTCTTTTCAGGGCTGTATAGTTCAGCTGGGTTTAAAAGTGATTTGACATGATCTTCATGCCTTTATCTAGGCTGCAGCATATCTCTGAGAATGTATATACATTTTAGTTGCTCTTTGTTATTATCTTCAGGAATTTTTTCTTCAAAGAGATGCTGTAGTTATTGTTCTAGTGGGATGTTGTTGTAGCAGCAAAGGCCTGTTAGTCCTTACCAAGAAATGTCATCTCTTTGCCATAAGGCAGTGTCTGCATCTGCAGTGCTTCTTGTGTGCAGTATCATGACTTAGTGAAGAGATTTCGACAGATGACTACTGTTACTACTACTTCACAGGGTAAGTTCAAAGCAAAATGCACTTGCTTCACTAAATTGGAAACACACTTTCAGTTACAATGCCTGCTAACAAAGAACTGCAATGACTAATCTTCATTTAGATGCTTCAGTCTTGGAGGCTGCATATAACTTGTCATTTGAATCTGTCCAGAAAGACTGCGTGCTCAATACACCACCTGCATGATGCCAGCCTGGTGCTCAGAGATACAGGAGTATGTGTTCACACAGGACTCCTCACTCTGACTGTCAGAGGGACTTAAAAATTTGGCATCTGATTGCACTATGCAGTACATGTGTGGTAGACACTTTACTGAGTCACAATGTGTTGAATTGCTTTTCTTAGAGGCGGCTGGGCTAGGTTAAGGACTGGTTCTTTCTGAGCACAGCTTTGGTCTCTGGAAGTTCTTGGGCTGGTAAGCCAGGGTAAAGATTGGAACTTGGGCTGATAGGTGCTAGTGATCTACATCTGTTGATTACTCCCAATGTTACTAATTTCTCTTCCACATTCAGCTTTTGAAATTCCCTCTAATAAATACTTCTTGCTGGATCCTCTTCCAGAGTCTTTTCCAGTAAAGCTGAGATACCTTGGAAAGCAGCTCAGTCAGGCTTTTTCTTATCCACGTGAATAGGAGCAGACCTTACTGCCATGTTGAAATAAGCAGACCTATGCTGAGTCAAAACAGGAGATCTTTCAGCTCTCTAGGGAGCAGCTACTGGGAAAGACATCCAGATCTGCATGTATGTTCACCACAGCTGGTTATTCTATATGTCTTTTTAGAGAACATAAAGTTGCCCATATCTACCTAAGGGATGGTGATGTGCATGTGAATAGAGGACAGGCAGTGCAGTCTCTTTATTATATTTGACCTTGAATTTCTTTCTTGCCTGCATCTGGACAGCAGTGTTTTCTCTCACTTTGTCATCTCTTCAGCAGTCTCTTTCTTCTATTCATGTAGCTTTTTTAAACTTCTTGGTGCTTTGGTCTCCTTCAGCCCCTTTTTACCTACATGGGATGAGTATTTAAGAATACTTTGTGCTATGCTTTATTGAACTTCCTACCTCGCTGCTTCCAAAATTGCTATCCAACATTCTCCAAAGTACTGTGGCTTTCAAGTACTGTCATTCTCCTCTTGTTGTCATGCTTGGAGTATCTTTGTGTTGTGAACTCCTTGAAGTAGAGGAATTTCTTGTCAGTATTTACCTGTCTGCTATGAGCCGGTGTTCACACCTGCAGGATGTATCAATATCACTCCCAGCCTGAGTCACAAAATGAGACATGCCATACTTGACATAGGAACACATGCTCTGGCATTAGCATTCATTATTTGTGGTCACAGTCAGACAGATAAAGATTGACATTGATAACTGCCTGAGGAGAGTAGCTGTGTACCAGCCTGTGCCTTGCTTCCTGCTTTGATAACGGTGTGATGAGAAGGGAGCAGCCACAGCAGTGAGTGGTGGCTCCCTCCTTGCCTTGCATGACAGGTGTTTGGCTGTCATCTTCCATTTTTTTTCCTTTGCAAAGGCAGCACTGGAAAGGAATTCCCATTAACAATTCATATTTACTTACTTAAATCACACATAG
Source organism: Galbula dea (assembly GCA_013399015.1). Lineage (NCBI taxonomy): Eukaryota > Metazoa > Chordata > Aves > Piciformes > Galbulidae > Galbula > Galbula dea. The sequence goes on from VWZX01005630.1 coordinate 611,262, forward strand.
CTGGTAGCTAGTAGACAGATCACCTCGAAACAAATGAAACCATATTTACTGGTGCATTTTCCTTTTTGTTACCTCTTCCTCATTTAATCTATATTTGCTTTTTAAAACAAATATTTATTCCATTTTGCCCATTTTTTTGCAGTGCCTAAGTGCACCACATATAGACCAGTGTTCCAATATACTGTAAAGACAAACAATAGGCAGCTCAGAAGGACTTAAAAGATAAAATGATCTCTCACATCTTTCCTAACACAGACTGAGATTTTTCTGGGGCTGAGGCTTCCCTCTTCTGTTCATTTGTAGGGTGCTGACTGCAGTGGAGGTCTCAAACTCCTGTTTTACAGGAGCTGCTGGATATATAGCAGCACAGTTTCATGGGTCTCTTGATATGTGAATTGCTGATCAAGACTTTTTTAATTGTTTGAAAGAACTCTTAGAGTTGCAGTATTTATTTATGTGACCTTTCTGCTTGCAGGCAAAATATCTGTTATCTGCTTTGAAAAAAATAGCAATTACACAGCTAGGATTTTTAAATAAATTGAATTTTACAGCTGCAAAATTCTTCTTTAAGGATAGTCAGGAAACAGGTATCTAATCAGACTGCTTTGGAAATGCCACTGTTATGTGACTTATAGCCACTAAATGGGATCTGTAGAATCTCTGTGTCTAGAATAGGCAGGCTGTGACTTTTGAGCCCAGGAATCCATCAAGCACTTATGTCATGGAATTGTTTCTGGGAGGTCTCTGTCTTCTTTGAGAGGTGACCATTGATGTAAGTAATTGGAAATTCTGTGTTGCTTAGGGATGCTAAATGAAAACAGGTTATTAAACAGGTTTTACTGGAAACCATGAATAATTATCTCCAGAATAATCTGGAGCATTAAAATAAAAAATAGATATGTCATTTAAAAAAAAAAGAGAGGAGAGAGAGAGAGATGGGATCAAAAGGGAGATGGAATTAGCATTCCTCATTATTTTAATGCCAGAACATGCTTCTGTGCTATTAATAGAAGTTAAAGCTGCTGCAGAATTTTCTGACTGCATTTCTACAGCTTGAAGAATCATAATCACCCTGGGGCTGAATGTCTCTTTTTTAACAATAGCACCTGTTTTACCTTCCTTAGTTTGTCTCAGAACAAAAAGTGTCCTGTAAGGTCATCTTCAGCTCCCTCCAGATCTAGAATATTTTTCTTTAGCTTACTCATCATAGACCAGGCAGACAAGCTCTGAAATCTTTTGAAAATTGAATAGGGAGGTTTGTTTTTTTTCCCCCTCTTATAAGTATTTGAGAGTACAATATTTTATTTCTTACCTCTTTTAATGGTATCTCCTTCCAAGTACGTTTTTCTCCCTACGTAGCATGCCATTAAACTACAGAGCATTCCAGCTTGGACTTTCCTCAAGTATTATGGGCTGTTCACAGGCAACCCTATGAAGTCAACTATTATTCCTCATAGCAGGGTTTAAAAATAATTGCCCAGCTCTATTTAAAAGAAAAAAAAAAAAAGAAGAGCTGGTAGATAATGCCTTAGTCTGTAAGGGACACTTACCTGCTACAGGGCTCAGTAATGATGGAGACTTGTTTGCATATCAGGACAAAATTGTGAGACTGATTATTTCAGTGTGCATGGAGAGGCTGCCAGTGCACCCACGGGTGCCCCCCTGGGGATATTCGAGTGGGAGCACCCATGGGTGCATGATCTCACCCCTACCCGAGGCAGCTGGCAAAAGTGAATCCTGGTTTGGGATGTGTGGAGCTCCGGGGGCTCAGGCAGGTGCCCATGCTGAGATGCCTGCTAGAGCAGCAAGGTTGGAGAGTGGGTGTAGTTCTGCACCAACATGTCTGAGATGTAATTTCTTGTAGAGTGGTTTAGGGAAGGGGCTTTCCCGGAGATGCACTCCTAAAAACCTTGTAAAATGATGATGAAAAGGTTAGGGAAACCAGCCCTCATTTGTGTGAATGCTTGTTGGGGTTTTTGGGAGTTACAACTTAACAGCTCTATTTCATTTGAAATAAATGACTGCAGTTTGGCTCTGATATAAAGTCCATTTAAGATGATGGAAAGGCTGCTGTTGCTTATAGTGAGCTTTGATAATGGTTATTTTATAAGATTTCCCCCCACACACACTGAGTTTATTAATTAATTCCCTTGGTTTTCTTTTTAATTGCTGAGACAGAAATTGGATGGGCTGAGTGGCACTAAATCATTCAGAAGATACTTGAAAAGTGTGTTTTTGTGGGGAGGTGAGGGATGTTGTATTTTCCTAGCACACTGAATTAATCCTAGAAAACTAACAAAAAATAATGTAACAGGAGGATATAACCAGGCAGCCACAGTTGAGAGCAGGTTATTTTATTTACTTGCCCTGCGATTCTGTGGTAGAAATATGGGGTCAGGCAATAAAACTAGAACACACTCCCACTTAAATGAATGGAGCCATTCATTTCAAGGACAGCTTCAGGGTTTAGTCTAGCAATGTAACTAACTGAATTCCCCACAGGCAGATGAGCCAGTGAAGGAAAAATGTTCAGAATAAGGATTCCAGGTTATACGCTTCAGAGCTTTGCAATTCTGAAATTCAGCTAGGTTCAGTAAAACACAGGCTGCCTTCTTCTAGGTATCTGGAACAATCCAATGAGAAGCTGCTGGGAGTGAGATTAAAGGTCCTGGGATCTAAACAGTGTAACAACATTATTATGTTTGAATATAATAATGTTTTAAGATGACAATAATGAGTTTATTTCTTTGATAGGGAGAGTCATAAAGATAAGCACTTCACTCCTTCGATGTGCTGCTCTGTTAACAGTAGCATCTGTGATGCTGAAAGAGCAGGTACAGAAAGCTCTTAACTTCTGTTTATTTCTGCAAAAAGCTGATCTTGACTGTGGGAAGACTCCTACTAAAGACTAGAAGAGGCTTCATATGAGACTTTTCCCCACTCAGGATATAATGGATTTTTTATCAGCAGGGTTTGAAAGGAGTGGAGAAGGAACATATCCTGTAGTCAAAATAAAGGAAAATAAAGATATTTCAGAGGAGCACTTCTTATGGGTGCAGCTCTCCTGCTGAAAAGTCAGTAACAATGCAGAAAGATGGCATTATCCTTTGCAAGCCTCAAATGCAAGCAGTGCCTCATCATCTGTTCTCTGTAGGACCTTATTGAAATTTGCACTCATTTGTGATAGCTGGGACTGGTGAATAGGTGGGTACTGCTTTGCATTTTTTCTCCAGTCACTTGGTCTGTCCCCTTCAACAGTGGAGGGCAAAAGGAGTCAGCAGGGGTTTTTTGGGGTTATCTGAAATGTGAATCAGGAAGAAGGCATCACTCTCTATTTTTTTTCCTGTAGTACAGGAAAAGATCATCTTGCGCAGTAGAAGCAGAGAACAGGAGCTGCAGATGGGCTGTCTCTTGCCATTAGATATCACTGCTGCTTTACAAGACAAGGAAGATACTTGGAATGCTTGTCAGTATTCTTCCCACTCCCCACCAGCCTCTGAGTGCTCCCAGCTCTGGTTATCTTAAGTGCTTACTTTGTCCTCAGTAAAGAGGTAGAAGGAGATCCTTCACAAATGAAGCTGTTTGTGTAGGACATCCGCCCTGCCTAATGTGTGATAGATCTGTTTCAAAATATTAGCAAAGTCTTTCCTCTGGGCTACCCCTGCTAGTGGAAGGAACAACAATTCCTTCTTCCTCTCTAACCATTTGGAAAACTGTCTCCATGCTAAATTGGACTCGTGGCATCATTAGCATTTCCCAGATGAAAGACTGGTCCTTTTGGGCATATTTCATTGTGTATATGATCCCTCTTTACTGATTTCTCAAGATAGCTAGGTGTAAGTACAACACTGAGTGAGAACATGGGGAAAGGCACTACAGCAGCCTATCTCTGGGTTTTCCTATTACTACCTCCATAAAACTTTTTTCTGTAATGTGTTTTTCCTGCATTACGAACCCATTACTCTGTTTTATCTGCTGCACATGTGGTGAAAAGATACTCCCCTTCCTCTTAGAAATGTATAAATCCTATGTACTTATCCATATCTCAGTTTCTTCCCATTAGCTTTCCTGTTCCTGGTTTTCATGCTGTCCAGTCATCTCCACAACCTTTTTTATGTCCTGCCCTTCATTTTCCTTTCTGTTTTTCTTTGTCTCTTGAATAAAGTCCTCTTTCCACCAAAGAGGAAAACCAATTGGAGAAAAGAAACTCCTGAATGGAAGATGAGTTTTGCAAACCCTCACACAGCACCTCAGCCCTTTGTCTGTTGCCTCTGTTTAGACAGCAAGCTCTTCAGAGGAGGGGCTCTTTTCCTGTGTTTGTACAAGTGCTTAGCAGACTGAGGCCCCGATATAGCTGGGTTCCTTAGGGGCTATCGTAATGTACAATAATAATGAACCATATGTCGGTTTAGCCAGGAAAATACTAAAGCAGCAGGCTAGTAGGCAGATTTTCCCTTAATGGACCAGGTATTACTTAGACAATGCAGACCATTTCCCCTTCTATTCCACTCATAATGTGCTTCACTTCTAGAGGAAGTAGTCCTAGGGATGATGATGTAATTTAAAATTTGTGAGCCTTATTGTTAGTCTAATTATACTGTAGACATTTTGGAATTATGTTTCTGGAGTGTTTTGCAAAGAAGGAGTTTGTGAGTTATCTGTTCTCTAACCCTCAAAGGGCAGCAGTTGTGAAGTGGTGTTAGTGTGGGGCCAGCCCTGACCTCATAGGTGGCCAAAACAGTGAAACATATTGGCTTGGGCTCAAGATCCTGCCAAGCTACTCATTTTATTGTTTTTTTTTAATTATTTTTATTTTGAGTCACTAGCAGAACAAGTTTGTGTCAGTCTGCAAAGCGTTGCATGGATGTATCCCTAATAGCTAGACACGGTTATGAATCTATTTCATGTAGGGACCAGCCTTGAAATTATTGGCCTGTTTTGTGACGGATCTGGAGTGTGCTAGCAGCATTGGTTAATTTTGCAGCTAGATGGAAACTCCAATTTCAATTATATGTATATATATATTTTTAGGCTCCAGAGAGAGGTTACCAAATGTTTTATTTCAGTCTTACCACTTCTGTCTCGTTATCATCAAAGTATCTTGAGCAAAGTTTTAGTTGTGTAGCGACACTTAAAATATTGACACTGTGATGAAGCATTTCACCTTTTTTGGAGGAGAAATAACTTGCAATTTTCATTTCATAGGTGTTTTTCAAAGTGTCCTGAATCAAAGCAGAAAGGATAAAAGGCCATATTTAAAAATATCGCAAAGAATACCAAGATGGCCCAGCTTTCAGCCAGTGGCTTTGTGGAGCTCTTAGAGGTCTTCACTAGCTCTAGGTGAGCCTGGCAAGGTGATGATCAATGCTGATGTGGTCACCAGGTCTGCCTTGTCCTTGTCTGGCTCTCCTAGGAGATGGTTATGAATCTGCTGGAGCTAAGGCTGCACCTCTGTGTCGTCAAAGCTCAGCAGGAATCGCTAGGAATAGGGGGAGGAAAATAGAGGATTTGCTGCTTGGTAAATCCTCCCACTTCCCTCCTCCCAGTGGAGACATTTGTGATAATCATGGAGAATGTTACCACTTCAGCCTGCAATAATAACCATGGAGCAGCTCTCTCACTTGTAATTGCTTTGCTGCCCAGGGGAGAAAGAGGACTGTTTTCCTTTTATCATTGTCTTCAGCTTTGGGTTTGATTTTTCCTCCTTCTACCAGTTATTTTGACATATCATCATCCTGATTCCCCCACCAAATAACACATGGAGTTATCTCTAGGTGGAAGAAGGGACGTGCAGGGCACCCTGAGTCCTGGGATGCTGGGGTGGATATTTATGAGTAAATTCAAACGGAGTATGATCTGCATGGTCCTGTAAAGTGCTGATCTTGTTGGATCCAGAGAAGTATTTTAGTGGGTTTATTGTTGCCTTTGATATGCTTTTTGTGTTCTTGTCAGAAGCTGAATTAAAGAAAAAAAAAAGGTGCTGCAGCTGAATGTTAGCCTGTAAAAACACAAAAATCTGGCAGAGAAAGACCTGTCATCGTAACTTTCATCCTGCTACAAATCCTTACTTTGCCACATCTGCTCATTACATGAGAGAGGCAAGAATTCAGAGCAGCTGAGCTTTGAGAAACTCTGCTGCAGAAGGTAACAACTGATTAAAAGGTCTGGAGACAGTTTCAAAAATTTTCCTATGGTCTTTTGGGTTCATAAATTCCATAAGTGGGATGCTGGCAGACTGCATTGCTGCATATGTTTGGATACAGATTAGTCTGGGAAATGGATTACAGCAAGGTGTAAAGTAAGAGAAACGTAAGCTGTGAGGCAAATATGCTTCTTAAAATGGTTGGTGTTTTTCTACAATAAAAGAAAAAAATCTACCATGGCTATTTTGGGAGCGTGGTGGACGAGATCAAGCATGGAACAGTCAAGTTAATGGTGCTGTGGTTATTCATCTTAGCCAGTGATCTTGCCTGTGGGCTCTAACTCTGCAACTTGGTCAATAAATGTGTTTGTAGTTATTATGTTGAAGAGTGGCTATGGATTTTCAGTCAGAATGATCTTTGCTCTTATTTTTACAATTCTCTTTCCATCTCTCTTGAGAACATTGTTTGGCTGCATCTCCTTTTTTTCTGTAAGCTGCCTCTGAAAGCACAGCAGCAGCTCCTGGGGAGGTGTGTGGGTTGTCCCTTCCTGTGCAAGCTCTGTTCTCCAGGGATGCTGTTCCTGGGGGCTGTGGGGCAAGCAAATGGCTACCTCCCTCCTACCACTCTACCTGAGAAGCCTTCTGTGCTACTGAAGGCTTAAATTCTCCACAACAATTCTGAGATTAAAAAAACAAACCATGAAACAAACCCCCTCAACGTTCATATTGTTATTATTGTGCATAAGAAAACACGTATGTTTTTAAGTATGCTTGTTTCTGTGTGACCTGGTCTAGGGAATCCTGCTCTGGCAGGTGGGTTGGACTAGATGATCTTTTGAGGTCTCTTCCAACTCCTAACATTCTGTGAATTATAATTTCAGTTTGATATCTTTTATTTTTTATTTTGACCAAGCAGAAGAAAAAAGTAAAATCCTAACATGATTCAAGAAACAGGAGATTTAGAAAAAAAGTCTCAAATATTGTGCTAGTGGACAGTTAGAACAAAGAATGAGAAGCAAGAAGCTAGTTTTGTTTTCACCTGGTCAGATGGTTTCAGAAGTTACGTACCTTGTGCACAGAGGGAAAATACTTTCTCCAAGGCAGTTTCCTAGCTGGATTTTAAGGTCATTGGCCTTTCTGAGTCACCTGAACGAGTAACTTCACAGCTGGATGGTGTTAAGGCCACATATAGCCCTTCTGTAGCTCCTGGATTTTAAATGATGGTGTATGTAGTACAGTCACAGTTGCAATATACTCTAATAGATAACGTTTTATAATGTGCAAAACTACTTTGGTATAAATATAGCTCACAGCATGAGGCACTGAATAAAACATTTCACTCATCGGGGAGGATCATGCATAACTTACTCTTGGATCTGCTTCATCATTCAGGCGTTAGAGAGTCACCCCTAATTTGTGAAAACATATGGCTTATTCCACCCTTCCACACTGCGAATTTGTCTGAGGCATGCTTGCCTGCAGTCTTGTGTTCACCATCTGGATCAACCTTCTGCAAGTCGAGGTAATGGAGAGTTATGGTAAGGGGAGCAGGGGAGTGCATTCCTCCTCCTCTGCTAAAATCAGAGGATGTCTCTTCTAACTCTTGGCTTTTTTACAGCCTGATGGACTGAAACTCTCAAAATCATGCACCAGACAAATAGCCAGGTTACTGATTTAACTTTTTTTGGACTACATCTTGATTAACTACCTAGCAACAGCTAGTTAGGGAAAATTTGCTGCAGATTCAGTAAGAAAATTTCTAGTATGTCACACATCTACTGTCTGTTCTGAACAACAGATCACAGCTTCCATCCACCCAAAGGTTTGAGCTCACATTATTCATGCTCAAATTTTATGGAATAGGCAAATCTTAGACTACACAAACTATAGTTCAGCAGGAGTCTTCCACAGGCCATGTATTACTCATACAGGAATGAAATTCATATTTTTGCTGGTTCCTCAATGTCAGTAGCTCAGTGAGACAGCTGGTTGTATACATGGAGCATCATTTTAGTTCCTGTTGTTTACAGCAGTCACTCAATGACAAATTAACAACCCTGTTTACTTTTTCTGGTTCATTTTTTGAATGTTGTGCTTAAGCAAGGACTTTTTATTCTCTTATGGCTCAGAAAGCAGTGTGTGGCTTGTTCAGGTTTTCCCACTTGCTCTAATGCTGGATCCACAGTACTCTCCCTTGCTTCCCTGGAGGGAGCCTCAGCATGTGGTCAGAGCCCCTGTTGTGTTGGAGGTTGGACAGGCTGCACTCCACAGTGCATACCTCAAGCTGGGCAACCCACAGAGACCTACAATAAGCATCATAATTGCAAATCACAGAGGTGGTGCCTACATCTAGCTTTTACTGCAATACTTCAGATACCCCTCCTTGATTTTTGTACAAAGAAAGTGAACTATTAGATCATTCTGGGTTTGAACACAGTCTAATGTGTTCAGTTTTGCTCTGCAGTCCTCTGTAATGCCAGTAGTACTTTATCACTATATTGTGGACCTGACTGTAACCTTCTGGTATATTCCCAAGCAGGGAAGAAAGTTAATACTAGCTTAAGCTATTCTTATTCTGTTGAAAATGGTTGCATATTGGGGCTAGTAGCAATGGCAACAGTCTAAGTGTTTTTTAGAAAACAGATTGCAGCTTTATCCTGCACTCTCACACTAGTACAGAGTCCCTGTGAAGCAATCTCTGTTTCTTTCAATAACTGTAACTTCACCCTGTTTCTCAAAGAAGGCTTCATTTAAGTTAGTTCTGGGTTGATGTCTATGTACAGAGCCATGTGTCCATCAAACCAGAAAACTGAAAGGCTTTCTAATGATGCTACCCATCTACTGGCTGTGAGTAAAGCAGAGAGTCTGCAGACAAAGCTGGTTTCCCTGCCTAGTTGCTCCTATGCGTATGCTTTTATCATCTTGAGTTACCAGGAGCTCTTCCCATCTTCTATTAATGTGGCAGAAAAGTGTTCATCCAAAATCCCTGCTTGTGAATTCAGTTGAAGTTTGTGCATTGCCTGTGAATCCACCCAGGGTAGGTATTTAAGCATCTGGGGCTAAAATGGGGTAAGGATGTGCATGTGATTCCTTCAAGATGGGCAAATTCCTATTTATATGTTGGAAAAGGTTCCCTGTGACCATGTGTACATCAAATGACTTGTCAGGATCTATCAAACACAGAGAAGTGTCCATCTTAACACCTTTGGATTGGTTCTTCTGGTTCCCTCTTTGGCGCAGCTAAAGGAGACCATGTTTGTGTGAAGGTGAGCCTGTCCCTCCTGTCTTGGAAGCCACTTCCATATGCTTGTTTAAGGACAACCTTGTGCATTGTCTGGGCATGCCTTTCTTTACTGCTAGCTTGTGCTCAAGTCCAGGTTTTCAGCTTGCAAGGCTGGCTTTCACATCCTCCTGGCTTTGGGAAAATGGAACATACATGAAGTAATATATTACTTGCTTCAAAGTTGAGAAGGATATAAAAATAGTCTGCACTGGCAATGCCTCTGAATAGCTTTCACAACTTCCTCTCCCCACCGCCCCCACATAGACTTTCTCTCCTGTGCCTTTCTGCATTAATACTGTGCAGGGCTTTGTGCTGGCTGCAGTCAGCTGTGTCCTCCATACCCAGCTATTCCTTCACATGGTTGTGTATCCCACAGAATCACACATCAGTCTGAGCTACTCTGGGGTTGGAAAGACAGGCAAGGGAAAGTATTTGGTGCCTCAGGACAGTGAGATCTTTCTCATTGCTCTGGGGACGTCTTAGTGCATGAGCATGCTTTCAGCTTGGGATGCCAGAGCCAGTTTAGTTAAGGGTATATGTGATGAGATTGTGCCTATCCTGATCTACCCTCTTTATTTCCTTCCCTCTTAATCGTAGCATTCAAAATTATTAAATTACAGGTTAAAATGCAAACCATCACTATAATCAAACAGAATGTAATAGATGTTTTATTATACTGTTATTTCCCAAAGCTCAAGAATTCGTATAGCCAGGCTACACGAGTCCAGCTCTTGTCAGGCCCTGAACACGTCTCAAATTGCAACATGCTCCATCTGCCTTTCTTAGACCATTTTATCTCAAAGACTAAATTTTTTTTGCATGTTGTTTCAAGTTTTAAAATAACTGTATTTATATGCATCTGAAGATTTATAGGCATGCTAGAAATATTCAGTATTTTACAAATATGAATTTTTGTTAAGGAACCCACATGAGCCACTTTTATACCTGGGTAGTCATGCCTTTTCTTTACAGAGAGATACATCAGGGGACAACAAGGAACAAGAACTCATACAAAGTATGAAGGAAAACTCTAGCATGACTACAACCCAAGTAATCAAACTAGCAGATTCTGGATTATTGGTGATTCTAAATTATTGGTGATTCTGGATTATTGGTATTTCTGAAAAGTTTTGGCACCCGCATTTTCAGTGCTTGTAGAATATCTCTGATTCAGGCAGGTCACAGCAACTTAAAGTTCTTGGATTTTTAATATTTCCTCAAAAGTTTAATTGAGCTATAAATAAGCATCTGTACTTTTAACATAAAAATGAGATCAACTTCTTTTGATAAGCATAATGAATATTGTCTCTAAAATGGAATGTGGATATGCTCATAGATGTAAATTTGATGGGCTGAATAACTTTAGAATACTTCAGAAATGCTTGAGGATCTTTCTGTTTATAGATTACCACTTTTTTGCCATATGGATGGGTGTAAATGGAGATTGATGGGAGGAGCTGTTATTGTAATGCACCCATTAAAATGGTTCCTTTGTTTCAATCTGTAGATTGCATTTTCAAGAACATATGAAGCTAGTTTAAACACAATGAGGTGTGTAGAAGCTTTATATTCTCTTTTCTCTTCAGCTTCTCCTCAGACCCATATACTTTTCAGGAAAAGTTAGTAATAGGGATTACAGCATATTGGTTTCAGAAGAAAATGTCAGTATTTACCCATGTTTTATATGGAAACAGCAACATCTGATGGAAATATGTCTTACTGAAAAGGGTGAGGAGAGCATAATTTGCTCAGCATAGACTCTTTAATTTTAGAAAAACTCCTGAACTAAAATGTGCTATCAATGTGTGAAGAATTCAATTCAGTCTATATTGTGCAAAATCAAATTATTACCAACCTTGAGTTTTAACCCTTTTATTTGGATTTACCTGTCAACGAGTATGTGGTAATGTTCTGGGACACACGTGGGAAGCCCATGTTTACCTATGCAGTTTTGGGGTTGCTTTAGCAATGCTCTGCAAGGTATAACTGCAGTGTTCCTCTTCCCTACCCCAATAACCTTCCTCTGCCTGCTGTAAGGAAAGCATATTCAGTTGCTTAAATATATTTGGTGAAGGAAGGTTGTATGAATTGGCTAAGGCAGTCCATCAGATTCAGTTTTACTCTTATGGGTTGTGTGTTGTACAAAACAATATTCTGGACATTCAGTTAAAAGGAGGGAAGTTAACTTCCCCCCTCCCCACTGGACATCTCATTTGCTTTAGTTTGCATGCTATATATTTTTAAAGTTTGGTGCTTGTGATCTATTTACTTTTCCACTTCAACTCATTTGCAAGCTGATGCAGGATGTTGCATTCTAAGTTTGGAAACCACCTGATTTTGATAAGAGAAGTAGATTGATTGTGATTCCCAAGATGAGAACGTGGTTACTAATTCTATTGGGTATCTTGCAGCAATTTCTTGCTAGTGAAATGACTGTATCTCCATACAGTTTAATGTCTACTTCTGTATTTTTTTATGCTTTATTTTCAAAATTATACCTTTTCTGAATTCTTTTGAAGACCCTGTCTGTGTGAGATGCACCAACTAGTGCTAGATCTCTTGGCAGCAAGAAGTTATTCATGTTAGGTATGTGAGCTCCACATTGGGAAAGATAAGACAGGTACTTAGGAAAGAAGCTTCCTATGTGATTTCAGCTGAGACCTGGGTTTTGGAGTCAGCTTAGCTTTTAAAAGCTAGGCACATTTAAAAAACCTCTAATTATTATTTAGAATAAATGATAGCATTAATTGCAATAAAATCTATATAAAAGTAATAAACTATCAATTACATTTAAATTCATAATACAAACATGGTTCTTGATTAGAGAAAGAAATAGATCAAGTTAATTCTTTTCTTTGGTAATCCATGAAATTTGTACAGAAGACTGGCATTATCCTGTGGAGCTGTCATTGACTTCTTCCTGTAGTTGGTTCTCAGTCTTCAAATAGATACTCAAACACTCCACTGTCATTTAAGCTTTTGGATATTTTTCCTTCTCAGACGATAATTCTCTGCACCCTAAGTTGAAATCTTTCCAGCATTATGCTATCTCTGTTCTGTGGGGGTGCAGGTAGGAAGCAAATGTACAAATTGGTATGTATATATCTTCATGGTATAATTTGCAAGCAAGTGAAAGTAAAACTATCTTGGTTTAATGTTTTTTTTAAAAATTATTTTTATTTTTACAACTGATTCAAACCTCTGCTTAAAAATTCCAAATGTTAGTCCAGGATGGGGGCAGGAAAGAAAGGACAGGTCCCAAAACACTGATTGCTAGGGAATGAAAGGTGCTGAACAGAATTATTTTCTGAAAGACTGAAACCTGGTGTGTTGTGTGAAGTCTAATTTTAGACCACATTATGCTGCAATATGGTATCAGATTCAAAGAGCAGCAGGTGTCAGAGAATCTGCTATCTGACATTCCATGTTACAGCAGAAAAGCTTTATTAAATTCATTTTCTAAACTGCAAATGGGACTTTGACATGGTGTGAAATTCAGCTAAACTGAACTTCTTCAGCTCCTGCTCTAGCATGTCATGGATTTTCTGTAATCGCCCACTGTGATCTGACTGGCCCAAGTTTGGAAATGCTGGCTATTAGCCCTAGCAGGAAAATTCTTTGCAGGAAAATTCTTGCTTTCAAGCACTGTGTGCTTCCCACCTGCAAACTGATGAATCCTCAAGGGGGTCTGAAATGAGGCAAAACCCAATCCTGAACCAAGTGAGAACAGGAAAATCTATTTCATGCCTTTCCCACAGGAGACGAGTCTGATTCACAGAGAAATATTTGTGATGGGGCTGGGGTTATCTCAATGAAACAGCTATTCTTATTTTAAATATTTAAAACATGGGTATGCTCTAAATTTCTGTGTATGAGATATTTTACTGAAAACTTAAAAGGTTGTCAGGGTAGAGATAAAATTGTGCAGACACAACTTACAATGGCCAGGCTTCTAAAATGCATGCTTTCCATACCCTGTAGCAGAGCCACCCTAGCATGGGAAAGTGCTCTGCTCCAGCTCCTACATAATGGGCTTCATGCTGCCACCTCCCTTGACCCAAATGGGAGATGTGTCTGTTGGGTTTGTCTCACCCTCCTCAGCAGCCGGAGCTCTGTCTCACGCTTTTGCGGTGCTTGCCCTCCAGTTCTCTGCTTGTACTTGAGCAGGCTGCCAAGCATTGGCTTAGTGACATGTAGGCTAACATAGTCTTCTAGAGATGGGCAGATAAAGAGGGAGGAAATATGTCCAAAAGTACTGAATTTGACTGTGTAGTGGCCTGTTTTTACCTGTAGTTGTGTAAGGGCAGTTCAGTAGCCATAGCAATGGTGACAGGGTTGTGAGAAGAGTTGCTGTTCATTTTAAACTGCTCTGACTGGGCTTAAACGTCCCTGAAAGTGTTGGGAAGCAGCAGAGACGATCAAAAAGGAACTACTGAGGCACTGAGAAGCCTGTGGAATTAATTTAGAGAGCTCCCCTCGGACAAAACAGTGTCAGGTAAAGATGGTGTTTGATACAGATCAGATGTGATCAGCTGGGCATTGCTGGCAGTCCTGGAGAGTAGCAGAACACATACAAAGGAAATGTTTGTGCTGCTACTTAAAGTCCTTTCTTCTTCTCTCTCTGTGTTGTTTGTTTTGTGTGTGGGGTTGTGTTTTGTTTTGTTTGGATAAGGATTCTTCCCTGCCTCTTTTCTGGAGATGATTCCACATCTGATCTCATAAAGAATAAAGATATAAACCACACAGCAATACCTTCTAGGGATGCTTGTAATTGATGGATTTTCTATTCACAGGTTGAGTCCTTGTTGGGAGTCTCAACTGCCTTTAGCCAGTCAGGCTGCTTAGATCAGAAAGGTCCTTAGCAAAGGAATGTGGATAACATAAAAATCTCTAGAGGAAGAACAGGAAGATTTGGTCTTTGCATGCAGATCCCTTAATAGACTGGCTCCCTGACCGCTCATGGAAATTGTGAAAGATCTTATTTTTTGGGCAATGCAAAATACTGCTTTTGTAATTCTGTTCAAATTCTCACCCAATAGCCTGATGATGCAAGTTGTATGCTCACAGATTTTGGCTGCAAAATCAGCGACCCCCCCCAATTTTGGTCATGTTTTCTAATAGAGTCTTATTTGATATAGGAATGCTTGTCAAAATACACATGAAGTGCAGCTAAGTGATAAGTTGATACTAGGCTGGAAGATCAGCTCACATGTTGCCAAATTCACTGGGACACCTAAAAGGAGGTTGTGAATTCAGCTGTGTGGCCTAAACAGTTTGGAGCTCATTTGTAATGTGAAAATAGGGCAAAGTAGCCTTGTCAGTGTGTGTGCAAACATAATTAAGTTTATAACAGTCAGAGCAAACCAGTCCTTCAGTGAGATTTTGAAGCTAGATTCAGTGTAACTGTTTCTGTATGAATGCATGTTGTATTTCTTTCTTTAAATGAACTTGAAATTTTCACCAAATCCTCAGCTGAGGCTTTAAATATTAAGTTAAGAACAATGTGGGTGGATTCTGGGTGAACTGTTCAAATTGTTTTCAGGTATTTCCACTGAGGTCTTGCTATTCAAAATGCATTGGGGTCCTAATAAGAAGCAGTAGCCAAAATGCCACGTACCTATGCTCTGCAGGGGGCTGTGGTACCACTTGGTGTGCATAGTTGGAGGGGGTCTCTACAGGACTAATAGCAACAGTGGTATTTTATTCTAACAGGTAAAACTGCCTGTATTTGGGATAAGAGTTTCTATTCTGTTCATCAGTTTTTACTAGGAAAGAAGACTTCAGACTGGGCTTTTCACCAGTATTTTTGAGAAGGTGACAGGAGAGCTCTAACTCAATTTCTGCCACTGCTGTTTTTGCACAGAAACCATCAATGTCATTGTAATGTGTTTTAAGACCGTGTTATGTAGAGGAAATCTGTGACTTTATCTCAAAAGTGACCTGCAAAAGGAAGGTTAAATTGGCTTCTAACACTCCTTTTTGTTTTCTTTTTCCCTTTGGATTTTAAAAATGGTACAAAGGTCTGGGAAGCTTTGAATATTCCCACCTTTTTGCTTGTGGATTTTCTGTTATTATATTTAAAAATAACAGGAATGCAAAGTCTGCTTTTGCTGCACACTCCCTCCCCCTTCTTTCCCTGGACAACTCTTTGGGGATTTCAAGGACAGGAAAGTGAAATGTGGCTCAGAGAGTCAGAGGTGTTTACTGTTTGAAAGAAGAGCTTTCTTTTGAGTCCTTGGACTGAACAGGTGTTAGTGCAACAAGCAGAATATTGGACCTGAACTAGCCTGACTTGACATGCCTTCTCTCTCCATAGTGCAACTTTCATCTTCTTTTACAGTCATAATTATATTCATTTTCATAGGAAAGTATCAAATTTTTAATATTAAGATTTTTCCCCTTTTAACTTTTTATTGGCAGCTTATCAAGTTATTTTATGCATCACAGATAAGAAAATCTAATTCTATTTTTTTGTTGTTGTTTTAAATGATTTTCAGAAGAAGACTCCAGAAGCTCTATATTGAGAATAAAAGTGAAATGAGCAGAAACTCCACAACCTTCAGTGCCAATACAGAAGTTCGTGGCTTCACAAGCTATAATGCTGGTGCTATGCAGGATTTGGTAGCTGGGCAGCCATGTTGAAAAGGAAACCATTACTCTGTGGCTGATCAAGCTAAGAGAAGTTGGGTCATAATATATAGCATGAATTTTACATTTGAAATCAAATCTGAGTGGTGGTTTAGCATGCAAACATATACAGAGGAAGCTAAAACCATTCATGATGCCAGAGATACTTAAGGCATACATAAGATGGTGTGTGTGCAGGAGGCTCTTGCTGGTCTCTGTCTACTGTTGTGTTTGAGGTACATCTTGAAAAGGTGTTGGCTGGGAGACGTGTGTGAACAAAATTGCTCGTCTGGCTCAGAGCCTCATTTCTACTTAAGCCTTGGGGGGCTTTAGGGGAAAATAATGTCTGGGAGCAGAGCAACATGCAAAGCCCATGGGTCATACCTTGTGTCCTTCTGTGTTATCTTCTCTGCTTGGTTGGGATGCTAACATAATGAATTTTAATTGAAAAAGAAAATTTTTTTGGTGGAAGCATATTCTCAGATGGGGGAAGTATAAATTACAGAATAATTCATGGACTATTTGCAGCTCTTGAGAGTTCAGCTGGTCTAAATAATGTATGTTTATACATACAAATTGTGTAAGTGTCCGTGCATATTTTAAATGTTTGATTGTTTCACATTAAGGAACAAGGGAACAAGCGCTGATTGTAGAGTGCCGAACACTTGCCACTTTGGTTTTAATTTTTTGCTGTTATTATGAAACCTGCCAAGATTTTTATCAGTACATTTTTCGTACACTGTTAGCCTAAAACTCTATAGGCATAGCAGACAGACAGCATCTATTTAAAGCCTGGAGATACTAATGAAGAGTGTCAGTTGGGATAGGGCAGCCATCATCACACAGATAATTAAGGATAAGAAGAGGTGGAGATCCAGTGCTGCCTCCTTCTCTGCCTGCCTATCTGGTTGCCTTGTTCCACTGCATAGATAGAGCTGCTTGGTACCTCACACAGCATAAAATCGCACAGTAGATTTTTGGTGGCTGGCACTCCGTCTGCCCAGGGTGCTGGCAAAACCACAGCATAGAGAGGCTGCAGTGTTGCTGCTGCCTGGCAGTGGGAGGGCATTTCTCTGGCTCATAGAGACCTTGGCCTCCTAAATCTGTCTTTTTGTAAGCAAAGGAAAAGATTACACAGATGCCTAAGTATCTGAAGACACAACTGAGCTTCTGGCTGGTGGGCATCCAGTCACTGAGATGTCCAGGCTGCTAGTGGTTTCCTTCTGCAGATGTGTTTAGACTTCAGGCTATTATTGACTCTGAAGAAGACCTTGAAGATGAAAGAGGATTTCAGTTTACAGCCATGTCAAAGGCTGCTGCTGTATGTGTATCAGCCTTCAGCTTTATCTTCCAGAGCTACCTGGCCATGGCTGTGCTCATCGTTATCCTGACTAGGGAGGACAGCACGTGCTTTTATAACTATACCTACATTGTGGCAATCTGACAGTGTATCAGCATAATACAACAGTGATGAATTTAAGAAAATCATGAATGAATTATTAGAATTAAATGGAAATTAATTGGAAGATCTGAAATAGGGGCTGAAATGAGAGGATCTGCAGTTCTTTTCTTCTAATTGCATTTGATGAGTAACTGCAGGTTATATGTGCTCCCTGAGAAGGCCTGAAAGAAACAATGCTAAATGATAAGCAGCTGGAAGGGATCTCCCTCAAGTAGGTAACCTCCACGTCTTGCTGTCTTGTGCTGCCAAACATAAACAGGGAAGGCCACAGCATTCACTGTGAGTACAGAGGCCAGGGTTGCTGGGCAGAGACAAAGCACATCAGTGGGTGTTCAGGCTGCTTTTGAAAGATTAGGAGCCTTACTACAGTGCTTTTCCTTGGATTCACAAATTTTTGCACAGATTGAAACCAAAATGCACTTGTACTGCAAAAGAACAGTGAGATGTGTGAGCAGGGAAAAGACTTTCTGAGGAAATTCAGGTTCAGTGTTTTGTAAATGTTTTGTTGGGGAAGAGGTCATAGCCCAAAAGTAGATTAATTCACTTCCATTTCAGGACAGCATCTAGTCCCAGCCACAATGACTATGTGCCCTGCATGTCCTGGGCACTGGGGTGCTGGAGTGCTGTGGCTGGTTTTGAGGACAGACATGGGGATGGATGGCAGCCTCCTGGCAAGGCATGCAAGCTACAGTGAGACTGTACCTGTGAGCTTGGTGCACAAAGGTCACTGAGCATGCTTAGAGAGTGGCTGGTTTTGGTGGTTACTGATTTGGGCTGGATTTAAATACGGTGTCTAGAGGCAAAAGCTGTCATTTCTGGAGAGTATGATGGCTTATTTAAATGCAAAATTCTGGCAATAATGTGAACTAGCAATAACTGTCTATTAAATAGCCTTGTATTTTAAACAAGATATTGGTAGTAACAAGAATTCTCTCTTAAGTGTAAATAAGTCCCAGTAATGTTGCCAATTCTGAGTATTCTCTTTAATCTTCATAGCTATTAAAGCTCTTTTTTATTTTTTTATTTTTATTTTTCCTTAAGCCTGGCTAGCTGTATTTTGGAGTTGTATTTCTGTCACCACTCCCTCTCCTTGCAGGTGCAAAGAGTCACTTTTCAGTGACACAGGTTTACTGCCACAATTTTTGTGTTGGTTTATCTGGTATCAGTACTGCCAAGGCCCCATGAGGTCCCAGTTTGAGTGTTGGCTGTGCTGTGTGCAGATTGCATGCAGAGTTCAACTACCAGATGGGGGGACTCTAAATTGGCTTTGTCTAGCCAAGAGCTGGCAGACAGAGCACCACTGCTGCTCTCAGCCAGAGAAATACTGAAAATTGCTCAATCAACATAATTCATGAAGCTTTGTGGCAGGTCTGCAGCTCCACAGGGCAGTGTGATGGTGCCAGGTCAGACATAGAGCTGTGCAAGCCCATAACTATGCTTATTTACTCAGAGGAGGTGAGGTGTGCAGCTGCCTGCTGCTGCCCAGCCCCATGGCCCTTGCAGAGGTGCTTTCAAGAGGAAAATGTGGTGTATGACACTTGCCCAGTAATTCCTGCTTTGTTTGCAGAGAGGGGTCATGGCTAAGAGCTCTGTCCCTGATCCTTTTTATTATGCTCCCTTAAAGGACTCTGGGGACCATTGAGTTACTTGACTGCCTCCACCCTATCTACCCTCCCTGCTCATCATAAACTGTAGACTCAAGGTGAGGGGAAAATAGCAAACAAGTTTAAATCTTTATGGGCACAGCTGGGCAAACACTCTGGCAAATATTCCAACAAGTCTTCTCAATCAGTCTTTCAAACAGAAAAAGGTTTAATGTGTGGGATGGTACTTCCAGCCATCATTTGCTTTTCATGCTCTGGGGCAGTGGAGTTTCCAGCAAGCTTGCCTTGAGCAAACAGAGTCTTCAAAGGTCCTGGCAAAATGAGAAGTGCTGGGAGCTATGGAAATGTGCTGCCTTATGGTGCTGGGTGAAGCATGTGGTGTGTCTGATTGTCCAACTAAAATATCCTTCCTGGTCAAAATGTGGAAGAAGGGGCTGAAGAGGAAGGAAATAACGTGCAAAGTGGCATGGCTCACTGCTGCTGTGATCAGAGCGTGAACTGTCCTGCACTGGTAATGCAGTCAGAGAGGGAAACACTGAGTCAATTTTAAAATAAAGAAAATTGTATTTTTCCATAAGCAAACCATAATATATTATGCTTTCCAGAATCTCTCTAGTTTGTTTATTTTTGTTTTCTTTCTTTTTTTTTTTTTTAACTTATACTGTAAATTGTCTAATCTGGTAGCTCTTATACACCTGAGTCCTCCTGGAGTTGTCTATCCAGCATATGTGTGTTGGGATATAAATGTTTGTAAACATGCAGGTAAATCTACATACATGTATTTTGGTCTAGCCTTGCTAATGCCTGGTAAAACTGTTCTGTAGATACTGTATGGAATACGTCTTGTGAAATACTCTTAAAGAATCAATTATTGAGTTAGTTCAGCAGCTATTATTAATGAAACATAAATGGAACTTTGCAATTCTGCCAGCTGGCTAAAGTGACATGCTTTCATCACCTACAGAAGCAAAGAATTTTTTCAAATCTCTGGCCGAATATTAAAATCCAGAATTAAATTATAATTACCAGAGGATTTCAAGGCAGTCTGTGGCCAGACCACAGTGGACTCCTCCCTCAAGAGGTCCTGCAGGACCTCTTGTCTGAAGCCTGGATTTGCCATCACATCTGCTCAGGTGGGGCAGGCAGCTCTCAAGAAATTTGTGTTTTTCCAGTACTAGCAGGAAACTGGTTAGGAGGTTTCATCAGCTGATTGATCTGCACAAATCAATGCAGATTTCTGTGCTTTGGATTGTGGCAGTAGTTTTCTGTTTATTTTGACCTTTTTTCCACCCTTGTCAATGGTAGCAAGTACCTTTGACTGCAGCTATGTTTCTAGGTCTTGTGGGGATATAATAGTTTTGACTGGTCCTGTGCAAGTTCCTATCCCCCCACACAGTGCAGTTTCATGCAGGTTGCCTTTCTACCCTTTGCCTGTCATCCCTAAATTTTCACATCCTCTGTAATCCTGTACTGGATGCTGTCACAGGCATGCAGTAATATTTTGTAAGCAGCAATCCAGAAAACAGCAGACTTCTGCCACTTTAATAGTGTATTTCAGCAAACAGGGTGGTAGTACAGTGTATTTTTATGGGGTGATTTGTTTCTGTTAGTGGCCACTGGGTGGAGGAAAAACTGAAAAAGCTGAAAGTAGGAGCACAGAAGAAAGTGGCCTGATTTCCAGGACATTCAGGGCGCCTGCAAGTCCTCTTGTCTTGCTGACAATAGTCAGCAGCTCCTGAAATCAGATTATTTGTTTAGATATTTGATTTTGATATATGACAGGGTGTGACTGGGCTTGTGATAATTCCAAGACACTGTTTAGCAAAAAGGTCAAGAAAAAAGTAAGAGATGAGTGAGTGAGAGAAGCTTGGGCAGCATAAGGTAGCACACTGAGCCAGCACCAGTACAAACAGGGCTTGGAAGGGTGCTTTTCAGGAGGAGCTCGCTAAGAGAGGGCAATTTATTTATTTATTTATTTTTAGAGTGCCAGAGGATTTTCAAAAATTGGTGGGAATGTGACTTGTCCATATAAATACATTTTCTGACTGCATGATATATTACACATAGAAATTAACTGTGGGCACAGTGATTTGAAATACCATTCCTTTTGACCCCCCTGTCTTATGTTAAACTAAAGTTATGTGCAGGAAGTTACTGTTTGTAACCTGTTTTCTTCACTCTCCTGGAGGATGGGGGTGAGACTAGACCCTTAAGTTGCTGCTAACACTTCTGGATCATGGGCTTAAAATGAAAATGAAACAGTTGCTTGGAAACACTCCTCCTCTTTGTGTTACTTATTTTACTTTCTCAATATGCCTTTTTCCAGACTATTAATTGCAAGTGGCAAAAACATCACAGGCAGAGATACTTGTGTCCCTTACTGTGAAGGTTGTGTAACATTGCCTCTTATAAGCCCCAGCACTGGCAGATGTGCACTTCACCAGACTTCTATCACTTTAGGTAAAATTTGGTGGAAATTTTCTGCTGACAAACAATGTGGTGAACTTTGAAAAGGTAAAATATTTCAATGCTTTGAAGGAAGAACCTGAAATTCAGTGGGGGATTAAATGTCTGGCTTTTTATCCAGGGAGATATGTTTTACTATTTCTAATCCATTCACATTTGGCTAAATTTGTAGGCATTTCCATAGCTTGCAATATACATGTGTCCCATAGAGACAGTTTTGGTATATTTAGCAGCTAAAACCAGAAGCCATTTCAGCTGCACTGGCTACTCTGGACCTAACTGAAGTAAGCCCTCCAAGGGCTATCCCTTATTGAAGGGATATGTAGAAAGGGGATAAATTTTATGTACCAAGAAATCCAAATCTGACATCTCTTAAGTTCTAAGTACTTCACTTTGCAATCTTCATGTTCTTATTAGATAGTTTTCATGTGCAAAATATGCATTTCTAAATTGGACAATTTAAGCATCAACTGCATATATCTTAGAATTTCTGCAGCACTTTTGATATGGAAAATCAATTTTTTCCATACAATTTTATTATTGTCAATCCACTGGGAATTCCATTGGAGATGAGATCCTATATCTTTGATAATGGGGATGTTAGTTCCAAAGGCCATGTACAAAATGTAAAGTGTATGGATACATAAAATTCCTCAGGGTTACCCTTATTATCTGTAGGAAACAGTCCTACAAAGAATACACTGGTGCTGAGTAATACGAGAAGGCATCTCTCCTGACAATGGGTCAGTGATTTACTTTACTTTGGAAGCCTCTTCTGAGGAGTGTGAGTAGGCAAGATGATTCTGAAGAGTGCTTAAAAGCATGATCTCTCTTGTGCAACTAGGTAAATAGCTAGGCAGTCTGGCTGCACAGAGTTTCAAAGTACACTAATCATGCAAATATTTTTTGAGTAAAACAGTAAAATGCTGTTTCTGTGGCATGCAGAATACAACACACAGTATTAATTTTTTGTGTGGAAAAAATATTGGAGAGAAGCTCTGGATAGCAGGAATGAGAAAGGAGTTATTTGCTCCTACTTTTTTTGATGTTATAAAAGTGTTTTCTTATTCTTCCTGTGTGCTAATGGCAGCACTGTGTAACCAGATGTCTAGAGACACTGCAGAACCACTGTGTTCACCAGGCTTTCACGTCTCTCTGGGGCTTACATCGCCTAAATTAGGGCAGGATGATGGGTATATGTGGGCTAACTGGGCCACAAGATATCATCTGGATAGACTTGGAAGGGGTCTAGTGTAGGGAAGAGAGCAAACACATACTTTTTTGACTGTGAGACCCAGTTCTAAACAGATATATTGCTTTATAGTCAACAGAGGACTACTATTGACTTTATCCACCTGGACCTTATTTTCCAATGTGAAAGTTTAGTTTGAAATAGGAGGACTTGGACAATTTTTGAATGTTGTGAATATCTGGAAATCCTGGAGATGCAGCACCTTGACTAGATGGTGTGCCCAGGCAGTTGGACATGGCCCACATACCTATCTTGCCAGGCCTGCTCTCTTCAGGGCACATGGATGTGTTACTCCCCAGGATGTCCTGGTTAGCAGTGCTTCAGCCCAGGCCTACCAACATGAACTCACATGGATGCTAGGCAGAAACTACATATCAGCAATGCTAAAATATGGCTGAAAGCTGTGGGTACCTATCAGGAGCTGTGTGCTAGCATTCCCTCACTCACTAGGGGTATAATGATTTTTTCATTAATATTGGTTCTCTGGAAGGAGCAGAGATGCCAAGATCTTACACCTCAGAGCCAGGATTACAGAATTTGGAGTCAGCTGCATCATTTTCATTAGCTCTAGAATTTCACAGACCCCTTCTAGCTTTCATTTACCTTTGTAATTGGGGTGACAGTGCCAGCTCAATGAACTGGTGTGTTAAACATGAATAACATGTTGAATGATTATTCTGAGAATTCATGCTGACTGATGAGAGAGTGCTACATTTCCAGGTTCTCTCTTGCTGATGACATATGTTACTTTCACTGATAAAATCTGTAGATTCTAGGGAAGTGGCTCTCAATTTGCCTGGAGAAGGCCATAAGGCAGCAGCAGCAGGACTGTCCAAGGACAGAATGTCAGGAAAGCCTCTTGCAGCTCTACATAACTGTTACTTGGATGGTGAGACTCCTGAGAAGAGGTAGAGGGGCAACCTGGGAAGAATAGATTAGATCAATATTTTATACTTGTACTTTTGTGGATTGGATTGGTGAATGTTGCATCATTACTTGGCAGTCCTAGGTTAACGGCTGGACTTGATGATCTTAAAGGTCTGAATGATTCTATGTTTCATAATACCAAGATGATAGAACAGAAGCATTTTTAATGCTAAAGGACAATGACAAAATGAAGATATCTAAATGAAGATAAAGATGCTGTGGTGGACCAGAA
The DNA here is from genome assembly GCA_013399015.1 of Galbula dea. Classification (NCBI taxonomy): domain Eukaryota; kingdom Metazoa; phylum Chordata; class Aves; order Piciformes; family Galbulidae; genus Galbula; species Galbula dea. The sequence goes on from VWZX01005630.1 coordinate 635,257, forward strand.
AGATGTCATCCTTACAGAGAGTGCAGAGATGGAGAGGAGAAATCAGAGGATCTTGATACAAATTACTCAAAGATTTCTCAAATAGAAATAGCAACTTCAGGTTGCAGTGGTGTGATAGATTTCCATAGGCTGGTTCAATTAACTATGCTCTGCTTAAACTCACTAGGAGTGTGTTCAGACACATGATTGAATATACAGAGTGTGTAGCTTGTATCAATAGCAAGTGGAAATTTGAACGTTTGGCTTAAGTAGTGCAATGTGTTGTTTGCTTCCCAGTGCACTCAAATCTGCTTTAAAATAGAAGTGGGTCATTTCAATCCCATAAACTTACAGACTTTAAAGCCCCTGTTCATGGCAAAATAATTTAACTATAAGAGAAACAATATTTCCATCTCAGTGTTTATATTCATGTAACTGTTCTGACTCTGGCATACAACCTCTATTTTCCAGGATCTGATCTGCATACAGAAGTCAGTGAAAACATTGCTTTCAGCTTGGCAAAGGCTATAACCAGTACTGATGGAGATTATTGCTTTTGCTACACTGTAAATTTGGACAAGCTGGCTAAGGTACAGTCTTTTAAGTGGATGGTTGTGAAAGGTTTTTAAATCTTGTTTTTCATCCCCTAATGGCTTTTCCCTGTTTGTTTTTCCTTGTTGATCCAGTTGGTTTGATGCAAGTGAAATGATCCAGGAATACAAAAAAGTGTCACAAAATAACTTTCAGAGTACTTGAAAAGAACTCTTTCAGATTTTAGCTAGTTATAAAATAGTCTCACAGCAGCATTTCTTTTTTTAAAAGAGAACTTGTTGATTACTAGTGTGCCTGGATTTATCAAAGTGTAATTTATTCCTTTCTGTAACAACTGACAGTTCAACACAAAAGGTGAAATACATCCCACTGAAGTGAAGGGCAAAACTCCCACCGTCTTTTGTGGGACCAGGAATTCACTCAAAGTGTACATGGAGAAATATTATAAACATGATGCTATAAGCTATGCTTTGTGGTAATAAAGAACTTTTATTAAGCTCATAGCTTTAGATGTTCACATGATGCATTTGAGTCATCTCCGCACTGCTGGTTTTTTGACTACTTTTAAGGGCAAGTATAACTAATTATAAAAGGGAAATTGGTGACTGTGTGCATGTTTCTTTCAGGCCATAGATACAAACAGGGCCTCTAGGTACTAGCTTCTGTCTGCAAGGTGGAGGAAATATATCTCTTGTAAAAGAGGGAAGTCTTATCTCAGCTTTTGTTTCTTTTTCCAGGACCAAAGGAAGGCTTAGCATCTGCTCTATCAGGTTTCTGCTCCAGCCTTAGTCACTGGGATTAACTGACACTGTGACTTCTTTAACCAGGTCAGTCAATGTTTCTTGTCTGGCTGGTATCTACTCCCTCATCATGCAGAGTTACACACCTGGCAGTAAGACAGTTTCTGTGATAACTACTTAAAAAATCCTCAGAAGTGTTGTCCAGCCACTTTGTTTCTCATCTGCCTGTGCCTGCTTGACAAGGCCTCATTGTGAACTATTGACCTCATTAGTCAATTAAAAAAAAAAGTTCGACTGGGAACATACAAAATATAATTTGTGGGAAGAAAGGGAGGAGGAGGGTACCTAAGGCAGGGTACATCTCACAGCAAAGAGATTCTTGTTTAACTCTGACACCTTTACCTGCTATGGGGGGCTGCCAGGGGCCTTATCTCCGCCCCCCTGCCCCCAGCTCATTTTTTGCTTGCAGCTTTCCGTTGAGGTCTCAGGAGGAGGGAGAGAGGACAAGAGAATTCACCAGAAATGAATGAAGAGTCAAGTGGAAACAGTGCAGCTGCTGCTCCCAGAGCCTGGGAGCTCTTGCAGGGCTCTTGAACACTGGAACAGGCTCCCCAGGGAGGCTGTCATGGCACCAACTCTCATGGAATTCAAGAAGCACTTGGACAATGCTCTTAGACACATAGGGTGACTTTGGGGTTGTCCTGTGCCTAAATAGGAGTTGGACTTGATGATCCTTGTGGGTCCCTTCCAACTCGGGATTCTCTGCGATTGATTGCTTGTGGGGATTCTGGTTGTTGTGGGAATGGAGCAGCCAGTAAAGAGGAGAAGAAATGTTTGACAGCAGCAAAGCTGAACACTCTAATTTCTCCACAAAGTCTGTTGTAGCCTCCTTCCCAAGATAGCCTCAGACAGGAGGGCAGTGTGCTGTATGTAAAATGTACCTGTGCAGGTACCCTTCTGAAGGCCATTATGTATGCACTTCACATGGAGGGTTATTTATGGGGTTAAGCAGCAATCATTGTCTTTTGTGCTGTAGTTCCCTAAACTATAAGGCAGATAGTTTTGTGCTTGGCTAGTGTGCTTTGCATAAAAGAGGGTCCCAAATGGAAGCAGCTTTAGCTTTTTGTTGATGGTTCTTCCAAGGGTCTCTTCTCAGGTTCAAATGTCAGTGACTTGGAAGTCCTATGGTAATAAAAAATTTTTTGCTCACTTTGACAGTGAAATGGAATTCAAAGGTGGTATACATGAATGTGTGGGGTTGTCCCTTGACACTAAATGCCCTACATTGTGGTGACATGCACAGAAGTGATGTTGGTCCTACTGTAGTCATAGGACAGAAGGACAGATTTCCTTCTCCCCCTGGTATTGGCTGTGTGCCTTGTTAATTCTTAAAGAAATTCTGGTTTAATACTCATTCACACTGCAGCTGCATGTGGGCTCCTGTGGTATGAGAAATTGGGTTCTGTGGCTTTGGTCTTTTTTTCCATGTAATTGGACATGAAGCTTGGCTTGAAGAGATTCTTCTGGCAGAAGTAGGGCGATCACTGAATACCACTGGAGCTTTTCTTGTTTAAAGATAGATTTGCTTCATGAAACATACATAAAGAAGTCACCATTTAGAGAGATATATTAACAAAGGATTTTTTGTTCCCAAATCATACTCTATCTAGTGAACACTGCTGCTGTTAGAGAGATTTCCTGTGTGCAAAGGGTAGGATACATGTGGAGGGTTGACCCTGGCTGGATGCCAGGTGCCCAGTAAAGCTGCTCTATCCCTCCCTGCCTCAGCTGGACAGGAGAGAGAAAATATAATGAAAGGCTCGAGGGTTGAGATAAGGACAGTAATTGGGAGAGGTAATGGACAAAACATGGACTGAACAATGGTAGAGAGCAGAATGACTAGGGAGAATTTCTGATCTTCTAGCTGTGGTGAAGGCAGGAGGGAAGGATTGTGTGTAAGTTGTACGCTGTCATTTGGAGTTGTGATGATGTTATTCTGATTTTGGTGTGGGGAGTTATTTTTAGCTGATGTGAATGAAGATTGTGTGATGAATGTGGATTTTGATGATCATTCTTAAATACGTGATTCACAGAAGTGAGGGGTGGACTGTATTGGGTTTATGTGGGAAGATTTTGGTACTGGGGGAGCTACAAGGATGACATCTGTGAGAAGTTTCTCCCTGTGTCTGACAGAGACAAAGTCAGCTGGCTCCAAGATGGACCTATCACTAGCCAAGGCTGTCTGTCAGCAGTAGTGGCTGCACAACTTTAGTCAAATTTTTAAGAAGAGCTAAACCCCAGCAAGCCCATGCTATTGCAGCTAGAAAGAGGAGTGAGAATATGTAAGAGAAATAACCTTGCAGACAGCAGCGTTAGTGAAAAAGGAGGAGGAGGTGCTTGAGCAGAGATTCCCTTGCAGCCTGTGGAGGTAAATGGTGGAGCAGATATCCAGCTGTAACCCACGGAGGATCCCATGCTGGAGCAGGTGCCTGAAGAAGGAGGGGACCCTGTGGATAAGCCTGTACTGGAACAGGCTCCTGGCAGGACCTGAGGAATGAGAACCCTATGCTGGAGCAGCTTTGCTGGCAGGTTTTATGGCCCTACAGGGGACTCATGCTGGAGCAATCTGATCCTGAAGGACTGCACCCTGCAGAAGGGACACATGCTGGAGCAGTTTATGTAGGACAGTAGGCTGTGGGAAAGGCACACATTGCAGAAGCTGATGAAGGGCTGCCTTTTGTGGGAAGGCCCCAATGCTGAAGCAAGAGAAAAGTGTGAGGAGTCCTTTCCCTGGGGAGGAAGTTGAGGCAGAAACAATGTGTGAAGAACAGAGGGCGATCTCCTTTCCCCGTTCCCCCATGCCAGTGGGAGGGAGGAGGTAGAGAAATTGAGAGTCAAGGTGAGGCCAGGAAGAAGGGAGGGGTGGCCAGAAGGTATTTTTAAGTGGTTTTATTTCATATTACTCTACTCTGATCTGATTGGTAATAATTTTTTTCCCCGAAATTAAGTCTGTTTCGCCTGTGATGGCACTTGGTGAGTGATGTCCCTATCCTTGTCTTAACCCAGGACCCTCTTGTTATATTTTCTTACCCCTCTCCAGCTGAGGAGGGGAGTGATAGAGTGGCTTGATGGGCATCTAACATCCAGCCAGGGTCAGCCTGCCATAGTACAGTAAGAGTTTTTCCAGTTAGTATAATATTAAAAATATACAAAAGAATTGTACAGACCTGAAAAGTTGTGATTTTGTGATACAGACAAGGGAGTAAAACTGTGTAAAAATCCACCTTTAATCCACCTTTCTATCTAGCTAGACTTGATATATGCATTCACTTCAGGTTTTGTTAATAATGTTCTTAATTTGCAGTGTGACATAGGAGGGCAGCATTAGTTACTGTAATGCTGTATTTATGATGTTATCAGTATAAAAGCTGCAGTATAGTTTTCACCATAGAGCAGAACTCAGATTACTGGGGATTTAACAAGAAAGTTCAATCACAATAATTTAATAAGTTTTATGTATAGTTAGATGGATATTTTTTACTCTCTCAGCAGGAAACAAATGTGTTGGATTGTTAAGCCTTGCTACTCTGTTCCCAATCCAGAAAATTATAAATACATTTAAGTCTGTATCATTCCAAGGTTTTACTCTATGTGGCTACATTGGTTTTAGGGGTCTGATGTGATTTACATCAGGAAAGCATCCAGCCCAGCTGTCAAGGATACTATCTTTATATGGCCATGAAAGTAATGGAAGAAATCATATCAGTGTATAAAGTATTTTAATATGCTTTGACAAAAAAAGAAACTGGGGGATTGAGGGGAAAAGTGTGTTTACTTTTTGATTTTTGACTTTTAACTTCTGGTTTAGAGCAAGCTGTCAAAAACCAAACAAACACTGATTTCTAAAACTTCTTCTAAGTGAATTTATTGCTCCTGATATGTGCTGACTTAACAGCCCTGGAGACTGAAGCCTTTCAATTTGAGTGGATTTCAGAATTCCCACACAAATCCTGATTGTTTCCATTTTTGAGAAGGAACTCTCTCTTTGTCCCTCATACAGTTCCAGGCATGCTGTTTATAGTCACTAAATAATCATAAATAGCAATGAAATTAGAATAACTTGATCTACACAGCTGTCCTGGATGGGGCTCGGGAGATGAGATGCAGCTACACCTCTCCTGGCTGCTGCTCCTTACAGACCATAGAAGCAGCTGCTGGGCTCCACCTGGCTCTATAGGGGCTTTATAGGGTGCTTCAGCCTGTTTTCTTTCTGTTCCCTGACACAATTAGGAATCCTCATCTTAAAGGAAGGAATAGCTTTCTGCCTGCTGCTAAGAGCAATTTTTAATTGTCCCTTCTGGGCTTAGGTTGCTGTAGCTGAAGTTGAATGTTTTTTGAGCCAAACCAACTGGGATTGTTGCACCATTCCCACAGGTCTGAGGAGCAGATTGGTTTTCAGAACAGAGAAAAGGGTGCCATAGCACCAGCACTGACCCTTCAGCAGTGCAACTACCATGGGTAGTTGTCCATGTATTTGTTACAAATTGAGAAAGAAGAAATTGAAATATTATGTAGAAAACTTCTCAAGCTTAGTATATTGCATAACAGACTGAAGCTCTTACAACAGTTTCTCATCTAGCTTCCTCTCAGACTTAAGCATCAACCCTGGTCTTGCTAAATTGGTGAGCCAGGGTAAGAACATCAGGGAATGCTCTGCTTCTGTAAGGTGTCAGCCCAAATGTTGATTACTTTTGTCACCACAGCAGCAAAGGATGGTAGGATCTTGCAGGAAACACACACATCTTGCAGGGTTGGTCTGCAAAGTCTTTCCCTTTTTCCCCACCCAGTAAATCCACTGGCTGTTTGCAGCATATATAGCAGAGATATCCCTGTATCGTGGATACATGTGGATGTTTGGACTTAGTTGTGTGACTTTCCTACTAAGAATGATCTGGCTTAGGTCACTTATACATGGAAATATGAATTTGACAAAAGTGATCAACTTAAGATAAGAATGATGTAAGCTAAAATCAGGATGTGTGACAAATGTGAAAAAGCTGAGCCAGGTTTTTGTACTCTGAAGACAGGGAAATGTCTGTCTAATAAGCTACCCTTCGTGCCAGGCTAAAAAGAAATCATTCTTTCTTATTGTTGTCAAATTGGCCTGAAGTATCACTGTGAATACATCTGGCTGTTTCCAGTTGCTTTTAGCTAAGCTAGATATTGAATATTTTAGTTCTTTATAAGCACAAGATGAAATTATAATCATTTTCCAGAAAGCTCACATTGCAGTATAAACAATTCAGCTAAAGTATTTATTAATAATCTCTGAAACACTGTAAAGATTATTTCCTTTTCTGTAGCTGGAAAATGCCACAGTCTCTGCCTCCACAGGAACAATCCTTTGCTGGCTCACAGACACTTCCTATGGGAAGGCAAAGAGCTTTTCTTTACAGAGCTCAGTATCCAGTGTCTGCTGGCTACTGGGACAGTAATTTCTGGTAGTTGTTGGTATCTGTCTGTTTATCAGTGGCTAGAAAAACAGACCTTAAATTTTCAAGTCTGTTAGCAGAACTTGGGCTCATGTGTAGAACAGGTTGATGCTGCTGTTTTATCAGCGTAATAAAGAAGGAAGGAGGGGGTTTTTGTTCACTTTCACTTCAACTACCTCTCCACCTGCAAAGGAATTCCTTGTTTCCCTTTTGCTAATGAAATTTTGATTAGTTTTTTTTCTCTCATTTTCTCATCGCTGCTCTGCCAACATCCCACCCGTTGCTTGCCAGCTCAGCATACTTTTGATTAACAGGAGAAGATTGTATCTGTCTCTAATGTTAACCTGGTCTGTCTCTTTGCTCTCATGGGAATGAAAAAATCCAATGGCATTACAAAGGGAACCATGAAGTCTCCTAATGTCATCCTCTTCAGCATTCTCCTTTTTAGTAAAACAAGCTTTAATATTCAGGACATTGAATAAGCTGTAGTGAGTGCCAATTTCTTGCTTGTATACTTGTTGCATTGCCAAAATCTCTTTGGCTCTCCAACAGGGATGCACAATAGTAGAAATGAGTAAAGTGAAATACCAGATCCAGCTCTGATCAAACTCTGGAGGAGTTTTTATTTAGATTTGAACTTTCTCACACCCATTTCTATGCACTAGTTTCTAGCGCTTGGTGGCTTGCCACAGCATACATATCATATACTGGAATGTGTTTAGCTTTAGCATATTACCTGAGGAAAAAAGCCTTTCCAGTTGTAATGCTTTAAAAGGTCTGCTTCCACTCTGACTTCCCCCAGTCATCCCTTCTTGCCTTTTAAAAAATGCATGTGAATATAATAAAGTGCAGATTGAAGCTGGTCATTTACAGAAGGAAGAGCACTGGCATTGTAATTGAGATGTTACTGCCTGCCTCTGTGGCACATATTAGCTGAATAAAACAAGCAGTCAATAAAGTGAAACAAAACAATAAAACTAAGCCCTTTGGTGCTCTGTTATAGGGTGTTATGCAACATAGAAACCTGCAGTCATAAAACCGAGAATGAGGGAAACCTTACACTTTCAAGAACAAAGGCATCCAAGCATTAAGTTGGAAGCACTGAACTTTACTTCTCTTTGCACCTGGAAGCCGTTAGTTTTAAAAGCCATACTGGTTTATACTGGTCTCTTCCAATTTAAATAGGGCCTTCATGTGTTCTTGTTATACAGAAACATGGGTTTAATTAAGGCATGCATTGATCCAAGTCCAAAAGATACATTTATTTCAGAAGATAAATTCATTAGCCACAGGTATAAAAAGCTGATGCTCTCACTGAGACGATTCCAGCCTTGGGAACCATGTTCTGTATCCTTTCTAAGTCTATATAGTGTGCCATCCAGCTCTGGGTTGTATGGCATCAGTCAGATATACTGTGTCCTTAAGCTGCTTGACACAGTTTTGAGAAATAAAGACAAGCTGAAGGAGGAGAATTAAGATGTGTAAGTATGGTAGGACAGGCATTTTCAGCTGTCAGATTTCACTAGTGTTTGTCAGTAGTGTATGTGATAGTTATGGAAAATAAATCCTAATGAATAATTTATTGGAATATATGAGTTTCAGTTAATTGCCCAGACACAGCAGCAAGTTTCATGAATATCTTCATAGATATTTAAAGATAAAAGATATTTTTTCAATTTTTCTTGGGGTGTAAATGAATAGACCTCTAGGGGACATTGTGCATTTCTCATCGGATGGGCATAACTCACTCCCTTTTCTTACAAGTTGAAAAACGCATAATGTTGTTCACACGTCGTAGTTTGTTAGATCCATTCCCCTCAGATATCCTCCTATGTGTATTCCCAAAATTCCAGGGGCACATGGAAAACATAAAGTGGAAATAATGTTGCAGAAACCCAAATGAGCATTTATGACCTTCTGTTTATAATGATAAATGATTAAAATCTTTATGTAGTTATATAAACTATATACAGGAAAAAGTTGCAAAAGTATAATGTGAAAATTTAGGAAGAGTTAAGAATTTGGAAACATTGTTTTCTGCCTTGTTTTCCCCCATTCTACTTTTAGATAAAATTTGGTAGAATGTGCCAGTTTCTGAACATGTATTAATGCACGTTCTTATAGATGCTAAGAACGGTGCTCTATTTTCTGCTAAATGCCTTAGTGAAGCCTGGCTTTTTGCCATGAACTCAGGTTTGAAATGATTTCAGGCAAACATATTCTTGACTATCTTCATTCCCCATAAAGGTCTCATCTGACTCCTGACCACTTTCAAGCTGGATGTTTTTTATGGACCTTGTTTAAAGTCAGGGAACATGACAGATGTGCCTTGACATTGGTGAACTTTGCACATGGCACTGCAGGTTCAAACGCTCGCAGGCCTGGGTCATTAGTGTGCCATCTGCTTTCCACGGGGCTATGAGATAGGCCTTATTGTACCATTTAAAGGGACTCGACTGCATGATCAGAAATACTCCTCAGTGACTTATCTCTCTTCTTTGGTTATACTGTACTAAGCTAAACAAAATAAAGCTTTTCCACTTTATTACTGCTAGTATTGTGTGTTTAGACGTTGTTTGCACATGTTGCACGTTAACTCCATGTTGTTCTTAACATGGAGATAAATAGTCAACATTGTAGTTTCTTGCTCTGTATAAAACTTCTGAACTAGTAGTTTGATTGGCTGGGCACCAAGATTTTAGTCATGAAATGTTGCAGAGGTAAATAAATAATTCAAAGAATTATTACAAAGTTTTGCAGTGACCAAACACTAAAAATTTCTGGCATCATTTTTTTCCTGTTAGGAAGACCTTCAGAAATAACTGGGACATCTACTCCCTGTCCCTCTCCATAGCCAAAATTAACAGAAAATTCATGTTTGCATCATCTCTGGTGGAAGATGTAGGGGGGAAGGAGAAAGAGGTGACAGTGGATTTTTTTCAAAGGCTTTGTCATCTAGTAATGTCTATTAAGTGCATAACCTTCAACCTGATGAATTCATTTTTTGACTCAGTTTTGCTGGGTGGGGTGGTTTTGATGATTTTTCATTGTCATTTTGAAGGACACTGAAGAAAAACAAAGATTCTGCTTAGGACATATTTTCCATTATTTATGTCATAAGTCCTTTTTGCTGGGTATCAGTATGACATCTGTTATAAAAGAACCTTGGTTTATAATCAGAGCTCCTACCTGTTACTCTGATTTCCAGGGAAGAAAACTTGATAGAGAGCTTGGGTTCTGCCTCGAGATGTTTAGATCATAACAAGTCTCTCAGGACAATGACAACTTTAACTTGAAGATTTGTGGGTTGCTTTTTATTTTTCAGGCAAAATGCTTACCCGAACGGCTGCAAATATATTAAGTAAGTTTGTAGCATCTTAAATGGATATAATGTAACTCAGCTCTCCAGCTCTGGCTTTCTGTGTCCAGTGTTCCTATAAAAGCACGAGACAGAGGTACTCTTGTTAGAGCTGAACTTTTGTGAACTCTTCTAACACTTAGAATTTTTGTCCTTTCCTAGTCAACAATTCTTAGAGCTTTCTCATGTTCAAGTTATTCTTCATGTTCTTGTCTCTCTTTCTGGAAGTTAGTTTCCCAGTTAGTATAGATTCAAACAAACCCGTTACATACAATATCTGTGACTCCACTACGTCCATTCATGTTAAAAGTTGAATGCAGAACCAGCCAGTGAGCACATAAATGAGGGTTTTAGAAGGTGAACTAATAAATAAGGTAAGTAAAATGTAAAATTAGAGAATTCTGACAGTTTTACAAATTTTTTTTTTTTAAATTCAACATACAATTTACTGAATATTGGAGAAGGCTTTTATAGACTAAATAATAGTTGTTCATGAGCTTAAGTGCCAGCATACAGATTTACTGTGGTGAACTACAGTATTTCTTCCTTGGAGAAAAACACAGCCTTTCTCAACATTCTCCAGTAAAATAAACATTTTTAAAGCACTGGAGTAACAGTATAATTTATAGTTATCATTTTAAGCACTGAATTTTCAGACCATTTCCCTCTCTTTTCTCACTGGTGAGGAATGTTCAAGGACTGTAATATCAGCATGTCTCCTATTACAAAGTTAAACTCCAGAAACATTTAACAAGGTGCAAGTTCTAAAATTAGCCTGTTTTCTCCAGCCCACACATCACACACCTGTGGGAGAATGTGGCCATGTACAATGTACACTACACTTTCCTCATTACTAATCAAAACACTGTAACCTTTCATACAAAACCAAGCATTGCCTATTTTCATTAAGTTAAGAGACATATTAATTCCAGATGTAAACCACTCCACTTACCCTTCTCGAAGGTGGATAAGGTATTTTCCTGTACCTGGGTCTGGCTTTTAGCACATGATCTTTCTTGCACTTTCCCTCTCTTGCCTATTGCATGATGCTCCCCTGAAGTGAGTTTACACATGAAGAGCTAAGCTAGTTCAAAGTTTTTAACTTTCTCCCATGTGTTTTCAAGATATTTGATTAATATGCACTCACTTTCTATACTTTAAGTGTACCACCTGACACATGACTGCTAAATTTGGGGATACAAACCCCTAATAGTCAATGACTACTTTCAGCATGGTCATAAAAGTTATAACAAGCCTAAAAAAGGTTATTATTATTGCATGATATGGGGTCTTCATTACAGCTGGAAAAATTGAGATCTTCATAAATGGAAAAAGGTAGAGAACCAAAGACTCAATTTGTTTTCAAAATAAGGATCAGCTTAACACTGAACAATTTTTGGATGTTTATGTATCTAGCTTGTTTCTTAGAAACTGTGTTTTACTGATGGCTTTGCAGTGTTTTAATTGGTCTGTTGGTGAGCAGAGATAACTTCCCAGAAGGTGCTGCAGTTGAAACAGTTTACTGTACAGTTGAAACTGTTACTGTAGCAGTAACTAACAAAAATGACTGAATAATGACACCACTTCAGGCACTGATGGTTTTCATCACAATTAGTTTAAAAGTTTTGTTAAGCATTGATGTGATGGAAAGAGTGGACCCTTTAGTCAGTTCAACATGTGGAGTTGAATAATCTGACAGTCAGTCAGTTGACAGTAAATTTATCTGTAGTAAAGGGTCCATAGCAGCTGATTTTAGCTGCAGTCCTTCTAAAACAAGTGGAAGAGAGAAAGCTGGTCCTGTCATGAAATAGGCATTGGATGTGACTTGGAAGCCCTCAGAAAATCTTATGAGCTCTGTTGTTACTTGACTAAGCAGTGGTGCACAGTATGTTGCTGCCACCGTCAACATTTTATGCTTGTGTTGATCTGTGCCACATTAAAATTTGGGTTTGACCTTAACATTAAATAAGGGGAATAAACTGGAAAATATATGGATAAAGCCATCAACAGCTAGACCTGGGCATAAATTGTACAGAAGTTTTCAGGGGCAGAGATTGCTTCTTTGATGTGTGTTGGCATCATGACTAACACTAAGGATTAGAAATCTGGGCCTGAGCTCCTAAGTACCATGGTAAGACAAATGACTGTTAAATTGCTCTCATTACTGCTAGGTTTGTGATATATCTGAATACATAAGTGTTTATAAAAATTGTTTACACTATATCTCTGCTTTCTTTGTATTTCAGGACAGCACTTAACCTGGCTAGACAATTAGGCCTGTGAACAACCAAAGGGAATAAAATTGTCACTGTATTGCTGGCAGACTTTGAAATGAAAATACCATGTAAAATTTTTTTCTGATTTTCTTTGACTAAGAATAAAAGAATGAGTATCTCAGGCATAATTCAAGTTGAAAATGAGAATTATTTTGTTGGAAACATGATGGAAAATAGAAAAGTAGAGACAAATGAGTCACATGACTCTTAGGTATATACCTGGTCAATGAAGTTCACTGCTTGGACTGATGCCTTTGCAGCTGAGAAATCCTTTTATTTATTTATTTTTGAAGTGATTCATTTAGCACACTGAAGTAAAAAGAATAGAAGAAAATATTTTTTTTCAAGTCTACTGTATACACAGTTTGGAGAGGATTATCTACTAATATTTCAAGTAAAATTTATTTGTTGTGTTGCTTTGGCTCTTGTAATAATGTGAGGATTTTATAGCCTTTTCTAACTCTCTGTTCTCCAATGGACCTTAAATGCAAAGACTACAGAAAGAGCCTCTCCTGAAAATTTACTTGCATGCCATTGAAATATTGACTTAGTAAATTAAAATAGACATTCTTTGTGTAATGTATGATTTAATTGCTTTCAAGGCTGGAGAGTGGTTCTTGCAAAAGGACTTTTTTAAAATTATTTTAAATTATTTTTTAGCTTGCATGGCTTGCAGTTAGAAAAGGCATTGTGTTTACCATATGTAAAAGGAAACACAGGATTCTTATAAGAGATAAGAGAGGTGTTATTGGGAAAATTCAAGCTGTTGTTCATTAGGAGCCATTCTTGCAACAGGCTGTCACTGAACATTCTCACCCAGTGGTGCCCATGAATAGTGGGATCAAAAATAATCAGTTGGGAAACAGTAAGATGAGAAGGAGGTCGGTGCTGATGAAGATGTCTTGGGAGCAAATTCCATCTGCACAGTGCTCTTGAAGAGCTGTTGACTACATACAGAGCATTAGCATGTTAAAATGCCTAGGAAAGGAGTCTTAAAGCAGGAAACTGGCTTGCTGATAGCTACATGAACTATATAAAGGTTGTGAGGGTCCAAGCTCTGTGCCCCTGCACAGCTGGTGTTGGATGCCACTGCTCAGAAATATTCATGCTACTTTTGAGCAACAAGTGAGTCTCTATTTTGAATATGAATGAGTGAAGTCAACTGCCCCTTAATTTATACACATTGCCAAAGACTGTCCCAGGGTTTGGAATTAAATACTCCAGGACAAATCTCTTTAAACCTCTCCTAAATAAGAAATTATGCTGAAGCTCCTTAGTAAGGAGGTTCTCCCCCCCTGTTGAAATAAAAATCAATTATGTTTGCTCTGCTGTGAACAATGTCTCGCCATAGCCTTGCTTTCTAATTGGGTAATGCCTTAATGACCTGCTGGGAGGCTATGATGCATTGCTTTGGACCCTCTCTGCAGGCTTTTAGGCTACCAGTCAGATGTCAATGAAGCTTGACTCAATAGGGGTTCTTTTTCTAAAATTCCATTATTCATCAGGGTTTATGCACTAAAATGATCACAAAATAAAACCGTCACATCAAGCAGAGTTAAATAGAATTATGGATGCTTTGCTTCATTGTTGGACTGTGAGATTGTCACTGGATTAAAATTAGGTCCTTTTTTTATTTGTTAAATCCGATGAAAACATTCTTGGGTTTGGGTTTTTCTCTTAAGCAGCATGGAAAGAAGCAACTATAAAGGGTTTTTTTGTTTTGATTCATTTTTATAAGGTAGTATGTATGTTTTTTAATGGCTTTTATCTATTTTAATTTTAAACCACAAAACGAGTGCTTAGAAGTTTTATTAACATTTACAGAGTGATAAGTATGAGACCATTTATTTCATTTAACAGCTTTGTTGAATCATTCTGGTTTTCTGTCAGAATTGGAATTAATAAGATTAAAAGCCCACTGTTGCATTGTGTTTTGTTCCTAATATCTAATAAAGAACCACTAATACAGCAAAATTTCAAAACCTCTTATTAGCTGTTTTACAAATCAACTGCCTGAAGAGAACTTCTCTTTCAGAGCAACAAGGACAATTATTGCCTTTGCATGGAGAAGATGCTTTCCATGATGAGAGCTTGAGGATATGTAAGAACACTAAATTTAAGCTGGGAAAGTATCTTTCCTGATTAATATATAGACACACACAGTACAGTGGAGACACAGATATGCCCATTCAATTTGAAAAGCATGTTTTTATAACAACATCAAAAAAAGTTTTATAGCCATTAAACACCAGTAATTCTGTCATACAGTTACAGGTTAGGAGTTACCTGGGCAACTGGTGGTAAAAAGTTATTCACACAACCTCTGGAACACAGCATTCTTAATGTGACTGACTGATAGGTTGTGTGAAATACATCTATTTCCAAATCAGTAGGAAGTCAGTCATATCATTTTAATAAAATGGCACCGTTGACTTGGGTTTATAAAGGTTACCCAAATGTACAAAAATACAATTACAAATAATTGAAATGTATAAATAAGTGAAAAGTTCATTTGGCTTTGCTTTTTCAGGTCCATATGTTCTGGGAAATGTTCTAATTTTTAAGTTTTAACCTTCTGGTTTTAAAGTAAGGCCAGAATGAGTATCTCTGAAGATTCATACCAGAGAGATACTAATTTTTCATCGTACAGAAAGGTAAGAGATTGTCTGCAGATGCTTTGCCTTCATCACACACACTGATCATTGCATTTTCAGTGATCCAGTTCTTTCTGTCAGAACTTCCATGACATTGTCTCCTGGTTAATACCAACACCTTTACTTTTATAAAATGTTAATGTTATACTTTGTGTAATTGTCTAGCATATGGGTACACTTTATCACTTGTAACCTATCATTAGTAATATATAAGATCTCATCTTACTGGTTATCAATCACACAGAGGAAAATGAATTGATGTTTCCTTTCACACATGAAGGAGAATGACACAATTATTTTTTCAAAAGCTTGGAAATCTGCTTTAAAACTGGGATGCATATCATTCAGGCAGTACATCTTCATTTATTATTTAGATTTTCTTTTTCACTTTTATGATGGTTTCATCAACATCTGTATCTTTTCAATTGCAAACTAAGTCATGAAAGGTATTCCTAACTACAGTTTCCTTATATCTGCTAGCAGCTTCTGTAAAGGCCCATTTTCCCCTCTGTTGTTAAGCAGCCTGCCCGAATATGCTATCCTCAGGAATGAATACCCATCACAGTTACAACTAACTACGCAGGTTTCTCAAAACAACATTACCCAGCCTCCAGATCCAGTCTGCCTCTGTGCACAATTTGAATGATAAGCTTTGAAATCTCAGAAGTTTGCAGTTGCTTAATGTGAAAAGCCTGTAATCCTTGAAGAACATATTGCACCTTGTCGAGAACAAAGCGTATTTAGAATAATTGGAGACTTCGTAGTTTAGTATTGATAAATTACTTAAGGTGAGAGCATGAGTTGGAGATCTGGAAAGCTACAGGCTCACCAGCAGTTTTTAGGAATTTAGAGAAGCTTGTTACAGATTCAGCCCTTATGTTTAATCTGTAAATGCTAAAAAGCTGTTCTGTTTTCAAACACCATGCCCCCACCCCTATGGTGCAAGAACCATTCTCTGCACATATAGTTCTAATCAGTAAAATAAACAAACTTGAACTTGGAATACTCTTAAGAGCACTTGGTCATGTTTTCATAACACTTAGGAAAGGACCCAAGTATCTGGTAGCTAATATTAAAGCTTTAGCTGAAATATTCATTCTGTCTGCCCCAAACTAGAATTTCTTCCAGTATGCACCTGGAGACTTATGGGAATCTGGAAGGTGACATGCCACTCCACAGGATACCATAAAGTCTTCTGGCCCTGAAATTCAGATCTGCAAAATCTTTAGTTTTACTTTATTGATAATTCTTCTGAAGGTATCTTTTCTGCTTCCCTCTTCTTACCTTCCACTCTCCTGCCCCCCAAATACTTCTGTGAAAGCATTTGGTTGTTGAGCTTTAAACAGTTGCATTTTAATGTTTTATAAAGCATAGCAAGAGAAAAGCCTGGTTTCTATTTGGAACAGCACAAAGTAACTGCAAAAATCAATATTTAAATGGTATGATTGCCCAGGGTTAAACTATAGTTTTAATGGTTATAGAAAAGTAGTTGGGCCAAGGAGCTTGCCATTACCAGCTTCACCTGCCAGTGCAGACCTATCTGCTCCCCAGGGAACTAAAGGTTACATTTGACTTTTATACTGAATTTTATGGAAGGTCAGTATCTTGCTGATGGGTGAATTAATGATATCTGTTTGATCAAAGCTGGTTTGGATCAAGTCCTGAAGTAGGGAGATTTTTACTTCCTTCAGTGTTTCTGCTCGTTGTCTTCTTAAATGCCCCAGAATGTCTTTTTTAATGTTGAGGGTTTGTATTCTGAAACAATAAGCTCATACTCAAGTGTATGAGATTTGTTCAAGCTTGTTCAGAAATGAATTTCTTAAGAGTACTTAGGTGTTATCTAGGCCTTTTGCTGTTCTCTTTACAAGAAGTTGGGTCACCCTGAAGGACCAAGTGCTTAACTTGTCCTGCCTGAAGCGATACACTTATAATTTAGGCAGCTTTTTATCTAACTATGGGGCAGCCCTTGTAAGTTGTAAAAGAACAAAAAAGTTAAATTTTAATGAGGAAACCTCTTACATTCTGAGCTATTTTTTTTGTTCAAATCTGGTCAAACATATGTAGAAGAAAAGCATGTAGTGATAACACTGCAGTTGATACTGAAGAAGATATCTTTTGCTCCCTAAGTCTCCAATAATAGGTAGGGTTAGCTTGGTTTACATTGATGCATCCATGCAGGTACTCATGCATACACTTTTTCTGTGAAACTCCAGGTTTAGCACTAGGAAAGTAAATCAGCATGTTTAGCTGAAATTTTTGGCTGCTACACTTAACCAAAGACAAAAGATGAGAGCTACAGAAATAGAACTGCTGTGGATTTTCAGCTTTTACATGGCTTCTATCCTTTTGTTCCACAATCCCAGTCACTGGAAAAACTACAGAGAAAAGTATCTTCAAGTGACAACTTCTTCTGTTCTGAGGAGTTTTTACATATTGTAGAAACTGAGATTTAGGAATTAATTCAGCAGCATAAGGTGGTCAGGATTTGCATGGAGTGCCATAAAAAAACCTCTTTGGATGGCTGAACTGTCAGATTGTCTTTCCTACAGCCTGACTGCTGCGCTCCCTCTGTTCCCAATGATATCCAGGGGATTCCCAGTGCACTGCCTGCAAACATCAGGATTGTGTTACAGCAAAACTCACCATGATGTGTCCCATTATATCTAGATTGAAAATTCTGGATGTAGCTAAGATGCCTAGGACTTCCAGTCCATTTATGTCAGGATCTCAGCTGATAATTTTGCAGACTTCTGCAAACACCTCTAATGTCTTAAAAGCATGGTCTCCCTTCTGTGGTAGACTAATGTTTTGGCTTGGAGCTGTATGACAACATCTTTTCATCTTTACTTCTCTTTGCTTATGGAAATGTTGACATTATTAGGATATGGCTCCAGAAGATTTTGGTAAGTTTTCAATTAGTGGATTGGTAATGTTGTAATGAATAGTTTATATATGACATCATATTTTTTTTCAAGGCCAGGACACTATTATGTAAGGTCATATTAAAAACACTAAGCTGAATTCATAATTTCTACCTTAACTTTTAAAAGAACATTTATAGAAAAATAACTATCATTAGAGTGCTGGCATTTTCTGTCTCTCAGACACAGAAGCTGTTTTTGCAACCTCTCTACTGGTAAAAGTCTTGCTGAAATTAATTTGCTGCAACATGTCTTTCTATGAAAAGATTACCTACTATCACCTAAAAATGACTAGGATATCTCTGTTTTTGTACTAACACAGGACATATTAATTCCTGCCCTGACCAAGAAACCATTGTGAAGAAATGTAAGTTCAATAATTTCATGAGCTTACTGCTGTATCCTTCCTGTTTTCTTTCAATCCATCTTGCAAAGTGGTCTCTTTTTATTGCTTTTAATTTTAGGAACTGTTTGTGATTTTATAGTATTTTCTGACATTCACCATGAGATGTCCTATGTTGTGGTTACATTAGCAAATAAATCAGTGCAATAGGAGCAGATTAGCTGACTAAAGGAGTTGATGCTGAGGCTTCTGCATCCACACTACATGCTCTTTGGAGATTTTTCTTCACAATAAATTCAGTCTGGACTAAATTTCTACATCATAAACATGGTATGAAGCTGTCCAAAGGAACAGCTATTGGTTCAAACACTTATGTCCCTGCAAGTTGGTTAGCACCTGATGACAGTTCAGTCCTCTCTGAATGGAATCACACAGAATTGCTCTGTCAATCTGAACAGCATGTGGTGACTAGGTTCAGGTTGGGGCTTGCTTCAGAGCTGCTTTGCTGCTGCAAACCAAAATGCTCATGTAGGCAGAGGTCAGCTGGCTCTGATTTCTCCTAAGGAAAGACTTCAAAATTCCTGAAAGCTAGATCTCTGTGAGATATCTCAAAATGAACAGTCAAAATACTAGTCACTGTGGAAAGTGTAGGTCACAGTAAATAAATGATAAATGGTTTCATAGTGTCAGCATGTAGGAGTGATTTCACTACCATTGAAAGCAGTACTCTTATACAGAACTGGATGAAAGTTTTCCAAGTGACTTCAATGGGAAACAGAGAGATTGAAATATAAAAAAAACTGAGTGAATTTGAGGAATTATTTCAGCCAAAATTTAGACATACAAAGATATAAAACCATTTTATTTTATAGATGGAAGTTTTCCAGAGTATTTAAAAATATTTCACCTTGGGTTGAAATATGTAGCTGACTTCTTTAAATTCTGCAAAACAGCCAGAAATCTCTTTGTTTCAGATCAATTTTTATCTCTTGTTTTCCCCCCTAAACTACAAAATGGGTAAATTGATTTTTTCACTTGTTGTTTCTTATATGTTTAATTAGCTTCAGATGTCAGATCTTAAATTCTGATCTTCTCTGGGGTAAGACTGTCAAAATTTTCTGCAAAGTAATTTTGGTAAATCAGAGCATTAGGCAAATAAAAGAAATAGAGCTCAGAGCATAGCTGCTTCACTCTATCAAGCAGAGGCTCCAATCTTTTGAAAGGATTCTTGTGCTCTGATTCTAGTTTCAGCCTGAACCAAGAATTTCAGAAACTTGACAAGACATGGAGAGAAGTTAAGGGAAAGTAGATACTGTTCTCGTATAACTCTTGCTCCACCTGAACCAGTTCACCCACCTACTGCCAATGAGAATCTGTTATGAGGCCTTGTGGTCATGCATGAGCAGACACTCAAGGGGGCAGATGAACCCCAGCACTCTGCTCAACAACCTTGGGTGGATTTAGCTGTAGCAATGTGAAGCACCACCATCCCTGCTTTGCTTTGTGCTGTCCCTTCCTGCCCTTTCCACGAAAAAGAAGAGACATATGCCTACAGTCTGCAGATGTGGAGTACTGTAGCCTGATGTCCAAGTGCAACACATTTTCTTTGGTTGTTTAAGCTAAAATGTCAGTTCTAAGCAGAAACCCATCTTACCTGCCATGTGTCTCTGGAGGAGGACATAGAGCAAACCAGGGTTCAGCTGCTGGCTGCCTTCTCAGGAGTCTGCCTGGAGAGCTCCAATACAGGCAGTCTTGATTCAAGCATATAAATGGATCATTTTTTGTCTGCAGTTTCTCTTTAATGTATGTATTTTGGAGAAGTTGTTTTGTAATACACTATACAATGGATTGGAATGTTTAACAATGGTAACATGAGATCCTTTAACTGGAAATCAAATTAAAGGAAAATTCTCCCTGGTCCTTCATTGTCCTTCTACACTTTCAAAAATCTCCATCATTAGATTAAAGTGCTTTGCTGGGGGGATGCTTCCTTTCTGAGGTAGTATATAGAGGTCTGGGTTTGAGAAGGTTGTCTGATTTGTCCAATATTTAGCTCTCAACCCCAGGTCCAACCAATAGTTTTTGCTACCTGTCTTAGGTATTATTAGATTTAAGTGAAGTGTCATAAAGCTGCATCATTTGAGCGAGCTAATAATTCTGAACTACTCTGGGGTAGCTGGCAAATCTGCAGCAAGCAAACAACAAAGCAAAGGAAATACTCTTGTCACAATTTTACATGTGAATACACACAGGCAAACTGCACAAAGCTAATAAAGAAAGTAAAACTCTCCTACAGCACAGATTTACCTTGCAATCCCATTTGACACAATCAGTGCTTCTGTTTTTTGTGGGAGCTGTTCCTGGATTTCATCTGTCTACAAGAAGAGAGAAATGCTCTGCCCTAGGGAGTACAATTGAGGGGAAAAAAGTGTTTCTCAAAATCCTCAGTAAAAGCCTCTCTTCTTTATCTAGAGCTCATTAGAGAGTTTAAGGAAAACCCAATGTCGTGTTTAAATGCTTTCCCCCCCTCAGTTTTATAGATAGTTAAATGGCACACAGGTTGTGGCTGTCTCAGCCATCAAAGGCAAAGAAAGGAGGTTGAAAGACCCCAGGGATCCTTTATATTAATTACTACCACTGTCAGTTGGTGTGAAACCATGTTTGGGCCTTTTAGAAAGGAAAAGAGTGTAATTTGTGCTTTCAGTTTGGGCTGAAACAGATCTTAGACATACCGATGGTATATACTCACATGTAAAAATGACTGATTTGTTTCCCCTGAATTCTTGTAGTTAATCTGGAAAACATTATGGGGAAGCCCCTCATCCTACCTCAATAATTCCAAGTGAATTTTAGCAACTTGACTTGGCAAAGTGTGTAAAACTGTCTTGAATTAATTGGAAGCCTAATCCACAGAAATTCACTAAAAAATGCATTATTCACTCCAGTGTAGCAGCAGGGAGGAGAAATGAAAGAAGAGGAAAAGCAGAAGCAGCACCTAAGGCAAAGGGCTGTCATTTGAATTTCATAATCGAGGGTGAGACAAAGACACCTCTTTGTCCCAGTGAACTACCTTCTGAAAGGGAAAATCTGAAGAAAATACAGAACTACACAGTCTGAACATTGGGTCTTGCTGGACTCTGCATTTCCCATTGTTTACAGTGGTGCACAAGAACAACCAAAGTGAAATGAAGTTTCTATAGCACTGTATCAGAGTGTACAGGATGCATTTTACCCCAAAGTCTGCCACTCAGTTTTGTCTTGTGTTGGCAGCCTGTTGAGAGAGACACATGCAACATAAAAACTGAGGTGCACCACAGCCACGGGAAGACTGTTTAAAAATCCCTTCCCACACCTGCAGCATGCCCCATGTGGTAGCAAACTAAAAAGAGACATTCTATGCAAGCTACTAAACACCTGTATGCCTGCAGAGAAAGTGACAAAGGTTGAAATGATAGCTAGAAATTAGCCAGAGCACACAGATGACAATTATCTTGACAACTGGCGATTATCTTGTGTTTCCTGACAACTGTATCTCAGGAGGCCAAAGGAAGAGAATGGGAGCTGGAAGGAAAGCAGTTGAAAAATTGTTTTTCCATTTTTAGCTGAAAAGCCATGGACTACAGCATAGTCCTAACTCTTCTAGTTATGGCTGTGTTATACTTCGGAGTGATGACTTCAAATTAAGTCCTTTCTGGGCAGAGCACAGGAGGGGCATTGGAGCATGTTGCTGAGCAGAGGAGCAGGATTAACCATTTCAGTAGCACTGAGTTGAGTAAACTCAGTCATCTTCTGAACCCTCATCTTAACATGTCCTGTCCCTGTAGTTTCAGTTGCTACATTCTGCTTGTCCTGAAGTCTTTGCTTCTATTTTGCATAGTACTCATCCTTTTTGAAAAGGTAATGTTAATCTAGCCCATAAAGGTGCATGGTTTGCCTACCAGAATTGGCACACAGGTAGATGCTTGTCACAGGAATTCTGTGTGTCAAAAAAGAAAGCAAACAATGGAAGTCCTTCATAGAGATGGGGAAACTGATAACAGTTTTGTGCTTGCAGAAATACAAATTCTAATTTTTACACTCTTCAGCAGAGGCACAGAGGAAGTTAAAGCATGGAACTGGCTTATTGTTTTTAATTAGTATTGCTTCCCCAATACACTATGACCTGCTTTTTGGCTTTGCTATGTACGTGTAATCTCTCTCCTGTCATCTATGAACTGGGTATATGCAGACATGCTGCAGGGCTGTGCAAAGTCATGGGGAAGAGGAGGAGAGGGAGGTGAAGGAGAAGGCTGTGCTGCCTCACAGCCACGCCGTAGCACAGCTTGTAATTCGCATGTAAAACTGCTCCTCTACTTACAGGTGCATACCTTATAGAGGGGTGGGGAGGTTAATTAATCGCTGTTGGACAACTGCTTTAGGATCTCTGATGAAAGTGTACCTGAATACAAAATAGTTACACTAATTTTTGGGTTAGTGTAATCCTTGTACAAGCAATGAAGGATAATCATGGCCCACATCTACCTTCCATGCTCTCCTTCACACGCACACGTGTGAAGCGCTTCTGCATTCCTCACGAGGAGCATATAGGGCAGAGGACAATTTTGTTGTGGCCTGAACTATTTGCCTTTTGCCAGACTCTTTTGGGGAAAGTAGGTACTTCAGAAAGGCTTAGCATTGTAAAGACTACAGCTGACTCTGATGGAAGTAATTCACCATGCCTAACAGAGGTTTTTTCGTGTTTAGTGATGGGATAGGATACAGGTGGGTCATAGAGCAGCAATCTTCATCAAAGAGCTAATCAAGGACATAATTGCATGGACTGACCAGGAGCAGCTGCTGCAACTCTGACTGCCCCAGTTAAATGAGGGCAGGAAAGAGAGGCATAGAGCTGCCCCAGGAGCTTCCAGAGGGAAAATGGAGGAGGCTTGATGCAGTGTGAAGGAGCAGCACAAAATTCTCTGCTGCTTGCCAGGTATTTCTGTGCTAAAGCTAGAAATAAGTGTGAAGTAGGGCTGGGATAGGCTTCTCTCCCTTTTCAGCATGGAGGCCTGCTAAGGAGGTAAAGAATGAGTGAGGTCTGTAGTGGAGTGTAGCCTATGGCTCTCTAGTCTTTAGTATATGGAATTAATCCTTTTTGTTTGGGGAAGGGTGGTCCTTAAGCTATGTAGATAGGAAAGTTTGTGGGTTTTGTGCCTAAAGTGTGGCATGAAGGAGTTGCCTGTGGATGTTCTTAGGTACTTTCTGCAATTTAAAACTCATTTTCTGTGAAAGCTTTGTAAGCTTCACAGTAGTCTCCAATATATTTCATTAGCAAAACTATGTACAGGCAATGATCTGAGAAGCTGGACATGTGTCTGTGGAAAGTAACTTCTGCCCTTGTTCCCAAGCCTATGCTAGTGGGGAAACCCTTGCAGAGATCAATTTTCTTTTGATTTTTTCTCCTTAATAGTGTACAAATTTCTCCTCTGTAACAGTCTTTCTCTCTAAAAGCCAAAGAGATTTTCAGAATTCAGGGGCTGAGGAAATTAATACCACCATGCTCCTTGTTCTCCTTTTTTCCCATATTAGAATCCTTCTGTTTGTGTAATACTGAGCCTGTTAGGAAAGCAGAAGCAGTGGCTTCATCAGCCATCTGGATGGGGTTTTTCCTTATTGGTTGATAAGGTTGTATCTGTTTTTTTCTGATCAAAAACTCAAGCAATAATACCTAGTTAATCCAGATCTGACTGCTACAACCTGTGAGCCTCCCTTCAGTTTTGCATGTGATAAAAGCCTTGGATATTTCTCAGGTCCCTGCATCCAGTTGCTAAAGCAAAACTGAAGTTGTGGGGTTTTTTTACTTGATGTATTTAAGTAAAGGAAGGATTGATTTGTTTTCAGGTGCCTTTCTAGTGTTATGCTGTGATTGGGAAACCCTTACTATCTCGTAGGACTGGCCTGTTGATTCTTCATATTGGAGTGCATTGTGTTTCCCAAGGCTTCCCAAGGAGCCCTGTGCTAACTATACTAGTTACATGGTTTAAACTTAA
The DNA here is from genome assembly GCA_013399015.1 of Galbula dea. NCBI lineage: Eukaryota > Metazoa > Chordata > Aves > Piciformes > Galbulidae > Galbula > Galbula dea. The sequence goes on from VWZX01005630.1 coordinate 659,601, forward strand.
CCAAAATTTTCTGCAGAACTATTATTGAAAGGGAAATGATACTGCAATAGGATTTAATGAATTGTGTACCTACAAATGCAATATAGCTGTCCTGTAAACACAACAGTAGAAAGCTGTGCTGCTCCTCCTTTCCCAAGCATGGTCAGAACCTGCAAATTAGTTTCCACAGTGATGAGGTAATCATTGGATGTTAATGGGAAGCACATGTGCAGTTGTGTTGAGTTGCAGTTTTAGAATGCTGGTTGTGATTTAAGGATTTTGCATTTAGTGATGTTAATTTGAAGGCTGTTATTGATCTGTTTGGTATGGGATCAGCCCCTTGTTACTAATTTATAGGTGTGACCTTAGGAGGTGCTTGGAGATATGCTGTCATCTTCTTGAGGAAGAAACCTAGTCTGCTGTTTATTTTAGTTCTGTTGCACAGTAAGATGAGATGTTGAGATTAAGCTAAACAAACAGTTCTTTCATCACTTATATCCATGCTCATAGCTTGAATCAGGGTTGTTTGGGCCTTTACTGTAGTTTCTATTTGGTTCTTGGGGCTTTCCAACTAGCTGCATCTGGTGTTTGGGACTGGGGTGCAAAAGTAGAGTGGTGGTTGCATGCAGCAGAAGCTAAACTGCTGTCTGGGCTGTAGGTGGTTCTGTGAATGCCACTGAAAGGGTGAGATAGATAGTGATGGACAGGGAAAACCAGGAAGAAAAAAAATAGGGCCTCATACACCAAGCAAATAAAAACATCAGGGATACAAACATAAGGAATGAACTGCTAATATGGGTGAACTTTTCAGTGCTTTCCTTGTTTTCTGGGGAAAGCTGGATCATTCCTCTTTAGGATGCTCTGCAGAACAAATATTTTGTGATTACTTCTCCCAGTAACAAAGTTAGAGCAATGACAATGCACAGCTAATAAGGGCAGGGGGCGTGGAAGAAGAAAGGAGGTAAGATGAAGTAGTGAGACAGAGTCTAAGAGACAAAAGAGAAGGAAAAGCATTAGATTTCCTTTGTTTTCCTTTGTCTTTCATGTCCTCTATATATAGAGCTGGAATATATTTTCCAGAAGAGGATTTCCCCTTGCATTTGCAATTCAAAGCTTCTAGCAAATTCCACTGTTTCCCTTGGCAGTTCTTCAGCCTCTGTGGATTTTCCAGTTCTGCTTTTCAGATGCAGTGCAATTGTCAGACTGTGGAGTTTTATTTTTTTCTTCCCCAAAGAAGTGTGGCTTAAGGTGTTTTGTGTCACTACTTAAGAGTATGCTTTATTTTTACCTCTCCTAATGTAGAAAATTTATGGTTTTTAACAGTCTTGCTTTACATGCATGATGTTAACAAGCTGAAACATTTCATATTTGCCAAGGCAGGACTGCAGAACACTGTGATCACTAAAGCCTGCATGTCTGGAGAGGAACCTTTATGGTAGGGAGCAAAGAAGTAACTAACAGGGGCTCTTCAAAAGCTCACATGCAGTGAAGATGTGTTAAAGTGAGAATTGTTTCAACTTGTTTTGAAGCAGGGTCCTGCTAATGGATCCATTACCAACAAGAAGACCTGCAATAAGGTTTTTCCTAATCACTGCTGTGATGGGCTGGTGAAAGCTTTTAGGATAAGCTGCAGTAATAGCTAACTGGATGTGGAGGCCCAGCAGCTTGACCAGGCAAAGGTTTTCAAAGGGCTGCATGGGAGAATTCACTTCACAAGAGGCCCCTTTCAGATACTGTCCAGGTTTGGAGTTCCTTTCCTTTTAGTACACATTCTGGGAAAGCACTTTTATAATCCTCCTTTAGAGTTATTGCAAGAGAATGCAGTGATCATTCAATGAAAAAGCATGAAAACAGTAATGGAATTTCTTTTCTTTTTTTTTTTCTCCCTTTCCTAATAGGCCCTTTAGAAAGTCAGACCATATGTGTAGAAGCCTTATTAACTAGAGGCTAGGTTTGGAAAGAACTATGGTAAATTGCTAAAAGGAATTTGAAAATAAACCTAGAAAGCACCCATTAGAGTTCTAAATTTGTACCAAAAAAAAAATCAGGCCTACATTTTGTATCTTACAAGAATTCAAATGATGTTTGGTGTAATTTTTATAAGGCTGAAACATATTGGGCAGAAAGAGGATTGTCAGGAGAATTTTAATATGCTGTGTATTTCACTGTAAATAGCTTTATATAAGAGAACTATAACTTTACATTCTCTACCATAATACCTTTATTGCAGAAAATGATTTTTGGTACACTATAAATGTTCTGGATTACCTATATATGAAACACAAAACTACGTGAAGCAGTCTAATGCTTTTGAAACTTAGAGAAAGCCAAGACTAGGGACAGAGGGAGAAGGTATTATTTCTCTCTCAATGCACAGGGCTCTTTGTCTTTTAGAGAGTTCTAAAATATTTTTGGTTTACAATTGTTTTTTTGTTTATACTTGTTTCTAACCTCTTACAGGTATTCACATTGTAGGCTTATGTTTTGGTAGGCTTTTTTCTTGTTACTTGTGCCAGCCTAGGTAGGAAGGATGGATACAGAAATAATGGGAAGAGTTTTATGCCTAAATGAAATAAAGGCCTTTGTTGATTTGTGATGCGTATTGTGTGGATTACATGACTCTTCAGATTAAAGGTCTTTGAAAACTCTAATTTTCCCCCTTTCACCCATAATAAGACTATCAGCTGATTGTTCTGTGGAAGCAGCTCTTCTCTCTCCCCTGATTTTTCTATTTAATTCAAATGCATGTTATCAGAATGGTTGGTGTATATTTGTTTTATTTCAGAACAAATGTACATTGCATATGTGGTGTGATAGTGTCCTTTGGAAAGAGCATATTTATTCGTTCCCCCAAACTGCTGTTAGTTACCATGTGGTCTGTCTGGTTGAAGTAATACCTTCTCTTTGCTTTCCATGAACCACTTTTTCAGGCTTACATGTGGTCCTGCAAGATACTCTGACAGAAATCCTTCATGGTACAATTTGCAGAACTGAAGTGTATCCTTGATTCAAAAACTTTAGAGCAATTTAACTACTTTGCAGCTTGTTTCTTTTTAAATTAATTACTGAATTAAATATTGTAGTTGCTGAAACATCTTGGAAATCACCCAGTAGACCAGACTGGATCCTGGTACTGGATGCAGGAATTTAGGGATCAGGATTGAGGGCAGAACAGACTTAAGTTCTGCTCAGATGCCAACCATTGAAGTGCAGGAGAAGAAAGGAGAGCCAGAGCCAAAGCTAGCAATGGGGAATTGACACCCCAGTTGATATATTGAATATGATGTATATAGGATGAAATACTTAGGTCAGTTTAGGGTCACCTGTCCTGTCTTCTCCTCCCTGAAGATGCAGCCTGTATCCTACATCCTCCAATGTGTGACACAAGAATCAGCACTGACCTTGCTTTGCATACCAATACCCTGGTAGTAAGTCTAAACATGAGGTCTTATCACTGCTAGAAGCAAGCAGTGTCTGCAAAAAAACATGTTCTTTCAGTAAGTGCAGTTTCTCAGAGGAGCTTTAACTGTAAAGAAAAATCACTGAATAGAATTAGCTCTGTTCTAGCCCAAACCAGGACACTTGTTGAAGATGGCAAGAAATAACTGTCAGCTGGCTAACTTAGGCAATGGGAGAAGAGAGCAGAAAAGGACAGAGAACATGAGCTGCTGGGTTTTTTCTTTTTTGTGGTGGTGGTTGTTTTGGAGGGGAGGTTGCATTTAAAATCCTTAGTCTCTAGTGCAAATAGTTGTGAGCAAAAACAGTAGACTTGTAACCTTTCTTACTGCTCAGTTTAGAAAAAGTTGCTGTCTCATAGCTGAAATCTGCCAACTGAAAAAGCCCAAAGCAATAGGAAGTTGAAGAAAAGCTTGTAATAGTAGCTTCTAAGGCTAAGACCTACTGTGTCTCTTCATGTGAAGCAGCAGCTTCACAGGAGTGAAAGATTCTTTAGCATCCTTATCTTGGAATACATCTGACTCCAATATCTTAGATTACTGGAAAATTACAGCCTTTGGGTGGATAAATTAAAATTAGGCATCTATTTTAATCATAATAAAAGGCAATGTTTATTTAGAAATGTATTAACTATCTTGATAGTTTGCTGGACACACTAATTGAGCACAGCTCTGTGGTTCCTTGTGGCATCATGCAAATTAGCTAGAAATTCTGCTGTGAATTAACACAGATTTGGTTACTGATGGAACTGCAGGCAACTCATCATCATTATGGTTTAAACTTACTGATGTTTACAACTGTTTTAAATCAGATTTGTTTTTAAACAAGATGATTGAGAGAATCCTTTTGTGCTTTGAAGATTAAAAGAAAATGAGCAAAGAGCTAGCTAGCTGTGGTACCACTAATGGCAATTTTTATTATTTTCTTATAGAACCCCTGCTCTAAGATTTCAGTTATGTTTAGGGGAAAAAAGATTCTTCCAATTACCACTTTTTGTAGAATTATTGTAAATCCAACAAGTGCTTATTGCCTGAGCTTCTGGAAAAACTGGACAGATTGAATTGCTTATTGACACAGAATGTAATAAACTTGTAGTGTAAATACCTCTGCTTTCTCAATTACTTCCAGTCTGTCTTAAACAGGACATCTATTACTGATCTCCCAATTCAAACTATTTCATCTGAATATCTGATCTTTTACTCCCTCCTAAATGTGACTGGATCCCATGGTAATGTGTTGTTCTTCAAGAAAACTCTGATTACAAATGTGGGCTAAAGAGCTTGCTGAAAGCCTAGGCAGGTGTTGGAAACCTGGGATCCTGAAGCACCACGTGTTTTGCTGCTGGTGAAATAATGTGTTTGGCAAACAACTGAACATAGGAGGAAGTGAGATTTAGCTTTGGCATACAGATGGGAGGATGTAATTGTATAAGGCTCCTGTGCTCTGGGTATTAAGATATACATTAGCTTCTGCACTTGAAATATCTCAGCAGCCTCATGAATTTGACCGAAACTCTCCATTATCCTGGTATTGCTTATATTTTAAAATAAACAGATAAATGACTTTAAAAAACCCAAAACATTCCTTCCCCACCCCTCCCCCCCCCAACAAAACACAATAAAAAATTCTCTTGGGCTACAGCTCCAAAGAGATTGCTCATTTTGAAGGGGGGGATTAATGGAAGGTAACTGTTTAGCTATGAAATGTAGTGTTGCTTTCTAAGTAGTGTCAGTTAAGTGGCAGAATTATATACATTTTTTTTGACTTACTGAAGAAAGATATGTTATGTGTTAGACACAAACTATTTTCCTTTTTTTCCACCTATGAATTTCTGTCCTCCTCTGAAGTAGAATATTGATGAAGAAAGAGGGTTACTCAGATCAAGTGTATCTTGGGAAGCTGTCTGTGTTCTGTAAGCTTTGATATGGGAGCAATTAGTGCCATGTCTGAAGCTAATTCCAATTTAGTAATCCTTCTGTTCTTGACCCTAATCAAGAGTCCATGAAATGTACCTGTTACAAATAGCATGTTTAATGCAGGTACATACACATTTAGAACAAGCTTCTGAGCAAAAATCAAGAAGTAAAAAATTTCTGGTCTTTTCTGTTTGTTTCTGATAGAGGTTTTTAGAGAACAAAAGTGAAGCTCCAGAAAGCATTGGGCTGACTGAGAACTTTATTTCTGTAACAGCAATAAATAAAGTTGCTTCAAACTAGATATTTACTTTTAGTGCTTGGTGTTTGAAACTTTAGGTCACTTTGAGGTCAGACTTCAAAAGTGAAGTATTTAGTAAGTATAACTGCAGTTCAATATTTAAGTCAGAAATGTAATATTGAAATAACAGGATAGAGCACTGCAGATTGGCTGGGATAAGCTATTACATCTAGTTCACATGTGAAAGCATTAATTTGATTATTTTATTAACATTTGACAGTTTATTTTTGGAGGTTTTTCATGTTGAAATCTAACATCTACCATTCTACTTCTTTCTGCCTGGCCAAGCCACACTAGAATTTTTTTGTTAGAGCAGTTACATCACTGCAGAGGGAAGGTTGCTGAACTCTTTTGCTGTTTGCTTCTGCTGTGCAAACATGCAATATTTTGTATGGTAACTTTAATAAATTTCATGTCTCTGTTCAGAGAGATGAGCATAATAAAGAAACAGATATTTAAAAGTTATTTTTAGTTAATGTTTAACATTACCTAGGCAATTTTCAGGCAGGTTAGTGGGAGGTGAGAAGTTTGCAATGTCCTGAGGCATCCAGTTCCCCAATCTTTCATATGTGGTTAAATTGCTGTTTCTAGATGTACATCCTGCCAAATAGCTGCTGACATATAAATTATAAACATGTAACAGTGTAGAATAGAGAAAGCAAGCTGTAAGAAGGCAGAGTGAATTTTTATGCTCTTCTGTTGGTTGGTTGCTTATATTTACTGGTCTTTTTAGCTGCTATGAATTGCTTTGTGTAAGTGGCTAGAGCTTAAAGAATGTTTTTTTTGTAGGCAGATGCAACAAACATTTCTACTTGTATTTATTTTAGAAAACTTAAATACTGGTTTTGTATTAGTTGAGGTACACAGAGAGGAAAGCGTAAGCAAAGAATGGTCTACATGTAACAAAGTAGAGGTTGTACATTGTTAAAGTGCAAAAGCAAATTTTGTCCTGTTCCCTAATCATGTTTCCTCTTCTGCTAAGCAGTCTTTGATGTATGTTTCTTCCTTTTGTAATTTAAGAAAGACTTCTAGGATGCTACCTAGTGATGTCCGAAAATTATTGCTCTGCTTTGTGAATATTTGAAGGGATTCATGTCTTCACTTGTGGGGCTTTGGAATAAGGAAAAGTGGGCTAGCAGATGGCAGTGTCCTCAAGCAGTTTAAGCAGGAGGGGCAGAAAAGCTAGGGGGAAAAAATTGAGATCCTGTCCTTCATCTTGCCATGTAGGAAAATACAGTGACACAGGTAGGGGTCTACAAGTACACCAACTTTCTGCAGCAGTCTTGCTATTTCATGCAAGTGCTTTTACTTGTGACCTTCTCCCTGTCCTCTCTTTGGAAGGAGTGGAGAAAGGGTCAGTGGGGATGGAGCAGAGAGAAAATGTTATCCTTTATTATGGAATTCTATAATTACCACTTTCCCTATGGTAATATGTTTTTAAAGGTAGCTGCTCACCTCTGGGAAACAAAACTAAATGCCCAGCCTGGCCTTTTTCTGGAGGTGATCTTGGAGTCTATGGCAGCTCTGAGGCCAGACATTATGTACTGAAAGCTATTTATTCATTATGTCCTGTAAGCAAAGGTAATTGTCTTGGGTGCTGTGATAGTGCCATGCGAAACTGGGTAAACATAAAGGAGCTTAATGGGACTTGGGTTACTATGGATAATTAAAGCAAGCAAAACACATTCATGGCAGCTTTCTAATTCTTTCATTCTGCTTCTTCACCTCCTCACCTCCATCTTGTTGCCCAGTGCTCTGAGTGTCTGTGACAGCCATCTTGTCTCCTAAGCACTCCCCTGTTCCTTGCAGTGTGCGTCGTAAGGAGAAAGTGCCTGATTCCCTTCCTCCCAGTGGCTCTGCAAACATAACATGGGTGAAAGTTGCAGATCCTCTCAGAAGATGGTTATGTAAGCAGACTTTTACAGACTGTATGCAATAACTATTGTTTTCATACCCTGAGAACCATACACAAATTTTCCTTCTGCTTTTGAGCCTAGTCAGCAGTGCGATGCCAGGCTGGAGGGCTATGGCAGCACTTGCTGTGCCTACTGAGAAGCAGACTGGGGGCTGCTGTTAGCAGTTTCTACTTGCAGGAATTTGCATTGGAATATGGCCCTAAGCATTGCATCTAGATCAAAGTGGGAAGTGCTGCTCCACAGGCAGGAGCAAGGCTTCACTTTGTTCTTTCCTCTGTTACCTGCATCTTGTCTGGGACACTTGTGTGAGTCAGTGTCAATACTCTTTTGAACCGTCACTGGGAGGAGCAAATTTGAAGTCATAAGAATTCTTGCTGTCTATACATAATAATTATTTTGCTGAGATTTTTGATGTCCTTATGCTATACAGCACTGGTTTTGGTGTTGACTACTGTCCACAGCATTTGCGATCAAAAAGGAATCTGGAAGTAATTCAAGTCTGTGACAGTTTGGGTGCCTTACCGCTGTGTATCCCAGTTGTCCTAGTGCTATTTCTTATCTCAACCTCTTGCTGGCCGTTTTTGGAAGAAGGCAGTTTTCCCCCATGTTGTTGCACTTTACATTCTAACCTTCCTCCTCTATACTGTTATTCTGGTTGGAAAAAGTGATTTAAATTCCCTGTAGTCATATGTAGATGATATGACAGTGGCTAGCATCCTCAGGTCAAGAGACTGTCCAACAGGCAACAAAGTTGCCCCCAAGAGTGGGGATCTATGGAATGAACTGAGGTATTGGTGTAAGAGAATATGGAACCTTAAATATGTCCTGAGCGTACAAGTGTCTGCATAGAAGTTGAATTTTATGTTTTCCTGCTGAAACATGTCTGGGATATTGGAATGTGAGTGTGTGAATAGCCTGATCTAAGTTATCAATGTGAGCCACTTCTTGGAGCTAAGTAGGACCAATGAGGATATTTTATGGATATTTTAATTTGAGACAAACACACACTTAAAAGGTACAGCAGAGAAGAATTTAAAGGAAAAATTTCCATGTCCTGCCCTCCTTTATTCCCAATAATAAGTAAAAGGGAAAAATCAGTTGCTGTTAAGTTCTAACACTACCTTGTAAACTGAAACACTCAGGCCCTTGTGTTATCTCCTTAAAGGCTTCTGTGAAAGGAAATTGGGAGTTAAGGTTCTATCTGACTGAGTCATTGTCTTGGACTTAGTGTTGCACATTTGTTTGCAAGTGTATGTGCTTAAGGTTCAAATGCTCTGGGCAATTAAATTGTTCAGTTCTTAATAACAGCATATAGTAAATATCAGCCCTTAAGTGTAACACATCCTTATGGTGGAGGTGCCAATAACCTTATATTTATCCTTTTGCCAAATTAGTTTCTAATGCAACAACAAGAATAGGAACTGTGTAACTATTCAACACTCATATTGAAACTATTTGTTTTAATGTTGTTGGATTAGTCTTGTTTTGTGAGTATTCATGTTTTCTGGAGAGAGTTTCAATAATGGTTCTCACTAAATATATGAAATAAGTAATTTAAAACAGGAGTTCCTCTGGCTGTCATTTAAGTTGAGCCTCTGAGTGTAGTGTGATAAAAAGTGTAGTGTGATGAAAAGGTCTTTAGAATAAAGAAAATATAACTTTCACTCTGGAAAGCATCTGGAAAAGTATGATTTTGTAAAACTGGATCCTGTTGCCCAAGTGTCCCTTTACAATTTAACTGAAAAGACACAGTTCTAATATGTCAAGAGCTTACTCTGTTGTTGAGACATATGGTATATGATGTTGCTCTATGCCTTGTACAGAAGGGAGGCTTTTGGGAGGTGCCTACAGAGGTGAGGAAGTCTGCAGGAGCAATTCAGCCCAGGAATTGCTAGGTGAGAAAAGTAACCCCCAGACAAGTTTCAGAGGAGATAGAAAGGAGAATGACCTCCTGAGCACTCGACTGTGGCTGCATAATGCTTGCTGTGAGATGCCAGGAGTTGACTGAAGCCAAGGACCAGTCCTGCAAGTATAGGTCAGGAGGATTTGTACTTAAACCTTGAATTTTAATCCAGTTCACTCAATACACCTTAAAATGCTGATAAAGTCTTAAGGAGTCTGCTGTGCTGTTAGCTGTGTTTAGTTTAACGAAAATGGACATTTTTTGGGGGGCACTTGTACATAGTGATTGCATGTGGCAACTCTCTATTTCAAAATTGAGATTATCTAAAAATCGGCCCTTTTTTTCATAGCCTATTTGAGTTTCATGAGATTCCTTGACAGAAAAACTAGAGTTTGCCAGCATTTTGCTTTTCATTGCTGTTGCATTAGCCTGCACTTGGGGAATAATGTTGAAGAAAACTAAAGAAAACTGCTACCTGACACAATCACCACATCTCACTGACTGATCCCTCTCCAGTTTCCCATTATCTTCATGCACCCAGTTCTTAATGCTAAAAACAAATAGAAACTGCTAAGGAAGGATAAAAGAAAAACAGGGATACCAACACTGGAGGCTAAAAGCCATGCAAGTTCCAGTTTTGGCTTCACAGAAAGTTAGGGATACTGTGCACCTACCTACCTTTGCTAACTTGTGTGTTTATACTAGGGAGAGTTGCCTGGATGCTCATGAAGTGGTTGCTCAGGATTCCTTTGTTCCCCTTTCCTCAGGTAAAATGCTTGTCCCTCTGCCTAGCCACCTGCACAGTGAGTGAGAAGCTTGCTGATGTCTATTTTTGCATTCACTGCATGATGCTGTGCTTCCATTTCTGACCAAGATCCTAGATGGATTCTTAGACTTCTAAGGTGTAAGAAAGTGCAGGTTACTCTAGGTGCAAATGAGACACGATCTGCCTTCATTCAATCCCAGGAACTCATTTATTTTTAAAAGAAGTTGAAATTTGCAAGGTCATAGTCATAAGGAAAAAATGTTATTTGTTTTTTAAAAACCCAACTACCAAACAAACCCCAATTGTTTTCCCTAAATTGATTGCAAATGTGCAATATAAGTAACATTTGGGTTTCTTTAACAAATTCCCAGGCAATTCAGTAGTTGCCAAGGTAACACTGCTACTTCTAATAACAAAGAAAACTTACAAAACTTCCACATTTCTTATTGTCTAAGTTAATGTTGCCCTGGTGTTGTAATAATGGTATTAGCATGTACTTTCTTTTCATTGAGAAGCATGTCTAGTTCATAAATTGATTGTGCAGTAACTTCTAACACAGTGAGGTCTGGGCTCATTAGGTCTCCTGGACACTACAGTAATGTGAAGAAATAATGAAGTATTTTTTAGCTCATTATTTTCAGCACTTCTTAGGGAGCAAAATTAAAAATTACATTCTGTTGCTGCCACTGTAGCATGTTGTTGCCTTAGATGAGTTAGTTGAACACTACTGTGATCTTTTTAATGCAAAAGTAAGTCCTGCAGATAGTCATCATGGTTAAGCTACACTTCATAAAACATTGAGAGGACTCTTTTATTATTCATGGGAAGCTGTGTATTACTAAAGAAAACTCAGTTTCTAGTACTAAAATACTGTTGTTCTTGCATCTTTCAAAGGTGCCCTTTTCAAGTTTAAATGGATGTCTTCTGTTATGCTTTTTTTAATCCCCTCCCCTGAAACAAGCTTCAGTTGAACTTTGGCAGATACCTCAATGTGGTTAGTGGATATAAACTCCTAGGTCTGGGTGGATTATTTGCATTTGGAATACTTGACCTCATGTTTCCTTGTAACTGAGTTTTCCACCTTTCTGTCATGATTTTAAGCACCTCACAAATGAGAGAAACCTATTTTCCTGCTTATTTCTGCAGTCAAATTTTAAGAAGTCAAAATCAGTCTTATTTTGGTGTCCATAGTTGTGGCAAAATTGAATCTTAACTAAAAAGGTCAAAATAACTATTCAAGAGCCTTTCACTGGAGATGTTATGTTTCCTTGTCTTTTTTTTTTAAACCCTCCTATTGCTTTTTATTTTTATTGAGGCAATTGCAGGAATAGTTATAGATATATCTGCCACCAGCTGGGATCCTTGTTGCGTTAGTGGAACTGAAGTTTAATAAGTCTCTAAATGCAGACTAAATTGGTTTTTTAGAAAAAACAAAACAAAACCAAGAGACTAAAACCTCAAAACAAATCCAGCCATCATGGGCTAAAGGTATGAGATGCAAAAGGAGGACTTGCTTCACTGTTTGCAATACTTGCTAGTGCTGACTCTTTCAGCTGGCAATGTCTCACCAGCACTTAATGACCTGGGGAGGTTAAAGCAAGATTCAGTTCACTGCAGGACTAGATGAGTTTCTGAGGTATCATCTACACAAGTGTTTGGTTCAAAGCAATAATGTATTTTTGAACTTAGTACTATGCATTAGTGTAGATGGAGTGATCCCTGTGCATGTGAATGTGGTTCCTCTCTTTTAAAAACAACACAATTACTTCCAGAAGATCTGCTGCAGCTGCCTGCCCAAGTCCTCCAACACAACTCTGATGTGGAGACAAGTGTCTGAACCAGTGTCCCACCCTCAAACTTTTCAACTATGTACTGAGCACTTGTACAACAAACGCATGTCAGTGAGCTGCTAAAGGGTTTTTACCACACCCGTTCTTCTTAGCTTGCTGTAGTCTTTAGTGTCTGTTATGTGCGTTTGGCTGCATGGCATCAGTAAAGGTTACCTGAGGATACATGCTGCTTTTATGAAGATCTTGAACAGATCTTCAGGTAGGAGTGCACCTTGCAGCACACATGGTCTAAGACTGTCATGTGGGAGGAGAATATTTCCTTTGCTACAGGTCCTTAGATGTGACAGAATACCTTATAGAAACAAGCATGATGCATAGGAACAACTTTGTCATGCTCAATGCTACTGTCAGCATTGGAAATCCTCCGTTGTGTTATAGATGTAAGATTATTAATCCCAATTGTGTCTGCTTTGACTGTGCCACAAAGGTTGTGTCTATCCTAGAAAGATTGGGTACTTCATGAATAAAACCGAGTGCATTTAAATTTTGTCTAGTGGTTTTCATTACATGAACTAAGAGGCTACTTTATCTAACTGGGAGGGTATATTTTGTTCATGACAGCATCAAATGTTCAATATTTACTTTGTTAGCTATGTTAATACAGAAAAACTTGCCCTAGAGCAGAAAGCTTGCTCAAGGTCTTTGACCCAGTGAAGTCCTCATTTTATTTGACTTTTACACAGGAGTCTGATCCAGCTTGACTTTGTTATTCAGATTTTTACTTACACTAAGATGCTTTGGGGTGGGGATTGTCCTTTCTGGTTTGCACAGGGGTTAGAACAAAGTGGTCCTTGTCTCTGATAGGACTACCTAATCCATATTGCAAAGCAGAGAATAGGTTACTGCAATTGAGAAAGATAGCTCAGGAACAGCTTAGTTACATTACTTTACTTTAAAGAATATTTCCAGTTAGACATAAAGAAAGAGCAGAATGGTGGTGACCATTAATAATGATCTATTACAGGAACAGATTGGAGCAAATAGTGTAACTGACATAATTTACAGCTTGAAATATGAGAACTGATTTAAGGTCTGGACAAGATAGTGTTTATAAATTTTTTTCAACTCTATTTTGGTAAGGTTTGGTTTTAGGGTAACTATCAGGTAGGCTGTATTTTAAGAAATGAGAAGGTGGGTTTTTTTCCTTCACTGTAAATCTCATTCCTTAGTTTGGATTACAGGAAAGGATGTTTGTGCTTAAAAACCTTCAGCAAAATGCTCTCTAAAAGATTACAATATCACTTTCTGCCTCTGCCTAGGCATGCATACACCAAAACTGCAAATTTGCCATTTTCAGGGAAAACTGTTGGCTGTTAGTGACAGAAGGCTGATGTAATAGCAGACTGATGAATTCAAGATGTAATTTTCCATATATTTAGTTTCACTCTTTATTTGGCATTCTTTCTGCTGTTATCTGGTTTTGCCTCATTGCAAATATAATTGATAATATTCCTAGTACAAAAGAGTCCTTAATCTTCCTTTTTTCCTTTTTCTCTTCCACTGCAATTATCTATTGGATAAGAGCTTTAACAGAAGAAAGTTTGCAGATTGTTGCTGGCCTGTAGAAAAAGGGAAAGCATGGGGTTGGGTTTTTTGTTTGTTGGTAAGGAAACAAAAGTTGTTGACAAAGCAGAATCAAACTATTCAAAATACTTTGTGTGCCCAGTTTCTGTGCTCAGCACTCACCTTCAGAACAACTGCCTCATTCTTTTCAGTTCTTGGCTGATGACATCTGGAATTTGATCTGCCTAGGAGGTGTCACTGAATCTTTCTATTTCCCAATACACCCACATCAGCACCCTGGCTGCTGTGGGCAGGCACTTGCATTGAAATGCAAGGTGATGTCTGGACCTGACCAAGTGATGCTGGAAAGAAATGTTCAAAAAGTATCTTGAAGAAAATGGAGCTTGAGGGCTGGAGGGAAAAGTTTAAATCAATGTCAAATGATTCTGAGTTTTACGTGCATTGATGGGCTTCTGCTGATTTCTTAATGGATCTGCCAGTAAGGCTGCTGCTACATTAAAACAGATATTCATTAAACAGAAAAGCAGGAAATAGCCTAAATCCAGTTAAGGACTGAGTAGTTACAAGCTTCTGTCCTGGCCTAATTGGGAGCAGCACTGGACTTAAGAATATGGATTTAGGAATATACAGGCTAATAGAGTGTTGAGCTTCTCCTCTAAAACTTCATGCTCAGCAGAAAAAAATTCTGCCAATTACTACTTTTAAAATTCCAATAACTGAATATGAAGAGAGCTGTGCATGAAGCACTGATACTGTTTAGATATTTTATGTAGTAATGCAATTCAGAGCATCTTAGGTGATATTTTGATCAAGTCTCAGTCAAAGGTGATGCTGCTTAGGGCTGCTTGTTAACTATTTCACACTCCACTCTTTGTGGTGGCTGTCTTGTCACTTGGCTCACACAGCATGTGGGCTATTTCTGGATAGATGGCAGAGGATTTTCTTTACTGCTAGATTATTTTCAAAATGATGAGTTACAAATGGATCATGAAAGCATTTCAAGATAACTTCAAATAAGTGCTGGAACTTGTGAAAAACTGATCCCTGTAGATCTTTTCTCTGGGAATACTTCAAGTATCCTGTCATCACCTTACCAAAGAGTAAACAAAGAGCAGCAGAGTCAAAACTTGTTTTGTTGAAAGTATTTGGTAACAATTGATTCTACAGTTTGATCAACCCCAGCAAAAAAAATTTTGATAGATATGGTTTTAATAAAAAAATTAAAGCACCTATAAGCCAGCCTAAGCTGTTCTGTGCTGAAGCATTGTGAATGTTTGAGAGGGGTGATTTTTGAGAGGAGAAACCACTTTTGCCTAAAATTTTCATTAAAATAAATGCTGGGGTGGTCTAAAGGTTTAGATCTGGGTATGGAAGGGTGCTGCTGCTGAGAGGTGCATAGTGTGTGTAGACACCAAATTACCTAAGACTGCAAAGTGTTTGAGAACAAAGACAGCATTGGAAAAAAAGCCTCTAGCAAGTTGAGATATCTGAGGATCATTAATGCTGTCACTAAGTGGTGGAGTCCTGGATTTTATATTTTTAGAAGATATTTTCTATAGCATGACACTTATGGTCATGCCAATTGCATTAATGAGTGCCTGAGACTGGAATATGTGGAGCTGTTTAGTCTGATCATAAATTGCTTTGTTAAACATGTTGTGGCAATTACTGCTAAAGATCAAAGATCTTTGGCAACTGCATGTTGTTTCTGTCAGTAGGTCTTTTTAGTAATTTTTTAATTTACTTCTAAGAATGGGAAAGGGATTACTGATAACCCTCCCAGATATACTCTGAGCATCGTTTGCTCTTTAACTTGGTAGTCACCTAAAAAGCATTGTACAGGAATTCAACAGAAGACTGCAATGTATCCAAGGAAATGGTACAGAGAACATTTCTTTTAATTGCTTTGATGAAACTAGGTAACTGGACGTTTTGATATAAAAACATTCATGGTTGGTGTAATAGTGTTCCTATTATCTACTGCTACTTAATGATTGAAAAGGCAGGTTTGAAACATTGAATTTCAGGAGTAGAACTGACCAGACTTTGATTTGTAACTGGGTGAAATAAAACTGCATTTGTGGTAGCCTCACATGTAAGCAAGCTCTTGAATGAATTCAGAAGAGGTCAAATTAGGAACCAAGAAGAACAGCTGTCTTAAACTAGTTTATAAATTGCCTTCAGGAAATAGGAGCTCTATTGCATTAGCATGTGCCATTCAGGAGAGCTATGCTTTCTGGAAGGTGTCTTCTGCAAATTGCACCAGTTAAGTCCTCCTTTGCACCACCAGCATAAGATTTGGATGCTAGTGCTGAACTTGAAGTAAACAAAATATTGCAATCCCTTCAGTTGGTGGAAAGCTGCTTTTACTCCCGGGAGGTCAAGGTGTCTGCTGCATTCAGATTTCAAGCTATCATTTCCTGTGATAGACAGCTGTTTGTTTTTGGATTAGGATGGTTTCTCTAAGGAATGAATGAGTGAATGCTCTGGAAGGAAAGGAAATAGCATTCTGAGTACAGTCAAAGGAGAGATTTGCAAACTGGGATGTGGAAGAAAAGGAGCAGCAGAGGAGGCTACTTAAGAGTGACCGAAGATCTTACGAAAAGAGCAGGGAGTAAACAGCCAAGCCTCAGGCATAACAGGAAAGGCTTGTTGGAGATGAGTGTGTACTGGAGAGAACTTCTGGAAATCAGATTTTATTGCTTGCTTTAAAATGCGGGGAAAAGCCACAAAAACTACTCCAAATACCGTTGCTTTAGCATTCAGTTTTGCTTTATAGTAGACTTTAATGCTGATGACATGGAAAAAATGTTACATTGCTCGCTGACACTTTGTGGAAGTGTGTAGATGCAAGCCTGTGCATATATTTTATGTAAGGTGGTTTCTTCTGCAAACAGTGTCAAGCCAGCTTGTTGTTAGAGAATTACAAACTGGATGATGATTATATTCATAATACATTTATATAGAAAAAAGATTTTAGGTCTTTTTTAATGATGGGCATCAAAATCATCTTTTTACTGAGACTTTAAGTAAACCAGATGTGAACTTAGGCTTTCTGCTTTCTTTGTGATATTCAGATAAGATGGATAGTGAGGTTACACTAAAATCCCTGTGTTTTTCATTCCAATGTATTTTGAAAGACTCATACTGTCAAGGGTATCAGTATGTGAATTGTTTGGGGTTTTTTTCACTTGAATGGAGGTTTTTGTTTCAAGGCCAGTATGTGTATGACTTGGGTTCCTCTTTGTGAGGTAGTATTGTAAATGAAAATTTTAGGGTTTTAGGAAAAATAGCATGTCTTGCTTTCACTTTCAGTAAATGAAATAACCAGGCAAAAGGAAGAAAAATCCAGGCTTTCATTTTAAATCTTTTTCCATAAAATTTCACACCTATAATTAACAACTGGTGTTGTAGCTATCCAAGCTTTTATACCTAAAACGCTTGTGTCCTTGATGACAGTGGCAGAACTTGCTATTGAAGTCGTTGGGATAAAATGAATTGAGCATCATGGCACTTAAACCTCTTGAATACTAATGGATTTAAAGCACAGGCTTTTTGAAATGGTGCCCACTCATCCTCATGCTATTCATCCTGCTTCTCTAGCTCTGTTCTTTTATAAGCAGTGATAGTAGCACTCAAACATCTGGACGTTAAAAAAAAAAGGTGAAACCATGTAAGTATTTGATTTAAATGATGATATGTGCAATACCCTCTGGGATGAAAGGGATGTCAAAAGGATGTAATATAGTGTTATTTGCTCTAGATACTTAGACTATCCTGGAAAATTTATTTACTAGCCAGTTTTCAGAAGCATGTTGAAGAAAGAGTTGGAGGGTGGTGGAGTTCTTCACTGATTTGTCACATAAAATCTTTAGCTGCTGATAAATGCAAGGGTGATCTATGTAAGGCTTAGTCTGCTGTATCTCTGCAGCACTCCTAGCTCTCCACTGCCACCCTACTCATGCTTATCACTGAGAACAGCTTGCTTATGAATTTTCAGAAAAATTACATTGTGTTGGTAGAATGGCCACAACTGCCTTGTAGACTTAAGCAATTCTTCAGGCTGACACCTGTTTGCAGAGTTCTCTCAACTTAATGAGAAAAATGTAACCATATACACCTTTTAATAATGTGACTCAGGTTACTCTGGTTAGTGTAAATAGAACAAGGAGCTAATATTTACCTTTTCTTCAATCTTTTCCTGGTGATTCATAGGAGTTGGAAAAATTAAACAATAATTAGGATCATACTTCAGTATAAGAATTTCTGTTGTTTAGCATGTGGTAGTTCTATGGTTAGCAGAGGGAATTCAGTTCTTCATCTCTAGGTGAAAATGGAATATTCCTTCTGACTTTGTGGCTGCATCTGTTAGTATGTATGACTATGTAAATTATGCTGGGTGTATGGCATATAAAATGGTTTTAGAATCATAGGATAAAAGCTGCTGTATGAATGTGAATTAACTTATCTGATGAACTATAGCTCAAGGGCAGGGATGAGGGTTTTTGGCTGGAGCAGCTTATTATACCCCTACCAGAATGCTGTATATCCAATTCTTCCTTGTTGACGTAACTGACCTGAGTGAATTAAATGCTGCTGCATCCTGTTGTATGACAGGCACTTTGAGCACATGTCACTGTGACAGCTGAAGGGATACTCATTCACTCGTATCTAATAAATATGTTTTACAAAAAAGAATATCATGATCTTGACTAAGAAATACTGTGATAAATATCAAGGGCTCTTTCAACCTGTGATTCTTAGTGTTCTTGTAGGGTAGGTCAGGAAGGTACCAAGCCAGAGGCAAATACTGGTGCATGATGGAGCAACAGTACCCTTCTTTGCAGAAGAAACTTTTATTCACTTATTCCTGGGATGCAGGGCTTCTCTTGGAGTGGTTGCTACATTAGTGCTTTCTTGTTTTCTTTCCTGTTCTTCGTAGCATTACCACTCTTCCTTGTTCTAGTCTCCCCTCTGGGAGTTCTCTAATCTCCTTTAGAATCTGCAGGGATCATTTAATTTTACTCTTTCCTTGTTCCCCTGTATTTTTCTCTAAATATCTTGGGCTTTAATCCTTTAGTCTTCCCTTGCCCTTAAAGGCCTTATGACAATAAATTTCCTGGGAAATCTAGATTCCAACTCTTCATCTGGGCATGTTTGGGAAAGAAAAGCTGCATTAGCAACTGGAAGTTCTCTGTGCTGTGCTCTATGGAGGTGATGCACACAAAAAAAAACATGCCAAGAAAAGATTAGTTAAGGTCGGGGCAATCTATCCTGCACTTCTCTGGGTCAGAACATGCATTTTATTTCTAAGTCCAAGAAAAGTATCTATTTTTAATGTTTTTCTAAGGCAAAGTTGTTTTGATTTATATAATTCCAAAACATCTGTGAATCAGAGGTAAAGGAAGATTCCTTTGTGCTCCATATGGAGCACTTGCCCAAAAGATAAGTCCTTTTGTAAGATGCAATTTAACCCTCCCTCCAGCCCCCTTACTATGTCCATCAACAAGCCAGTGGCACTGTAAGCAGCTGATTCTTATGACTGTATAATGAGAAACACTTGCCATTATCTATTTTTTTTTTTGAAGGGTGGCATATAACATTAGTCATTGGGCATCCATTGGAGCTAGGAACATGTCTCATCACATCTGCTGGCAAGCAGAGGCCAATGGGGTGTGTAAGGGGGAGTTTGGCCATGGGTTCAGGTGGTTGCTTTCCCTAACTGTTTGCTCTGACAGTACCTGAGATGAGAGGGGGACTTTCTGAAAACCTGTTTTGCTCAGTCCCAGGCTGCAGGGAAAAGGCATTCCCCCTCCCACTCTTCCTTCCCTTTCTCTGACAGTCCTCACCTTTTCTTTTACCCTGAGGCTAAAAAGGGTCTGGAAGAGAGAAAACTCGGTGCTGGGAGGGGAGCAAAGTTGTATGTAGGGTTAGACAGCAATTAAAATGGAGTTGTCTAGAGGGTAGGAAGGAAAGAAGAGGAAAACTGTTTTCATTGTCCCAGTAGTTCTGTTAACTTATCCATGCACTCAAAAACAGGAGGCCTGCAAACACTAGTTTTGAGCACCTGTACCGATTCAGTGGATTACTAATTGAGGCCGGTGAAAGAAGTTTGTTAGTCAAGGCTCTTATTTACTTGTAACATCATAAATGTATGTTGGAAATAACATGTTTATCATTTTTCCATTGCAATTTGTATAACCAGCCCCTTTCCTGCATGTCTAAACATGGAGGCTGTTATAACTGCAAAAGATGCAGCACTGTGGATCAAGGAATAGCAAACCAATATAGATGAGGTTAGCAACAGCCACAAAAGAATCTACAGGAAACTTTTACTTAAATTTAATCTCATCTTATTACTGACTGCAGGTAACTGGCAATTTTTTTATGCCATATAAAATCTACAGAGACTTGTAGGCATCTTCTAATTGTATAAGTACACATACAATTAATTGGTCAGATAGAAATTTGATATTTCACCTTTATTAGACATGCAAATTATACTTTTTTGTTTTTCCTTAAGTGTTCTGATCTGCTAATGTTCCTGGCAATAAACTCATCTATTGGATTATTCCTGAAAGATAACAGAATAATTATAAACTCTATGTAAATTATTTCTTATGAAGCAACTTTTTCAGGGCACTTCTTCAACCAAAAAAAGCTGCTTTTGCCAAGCTCCACCCTGACCTCTGTTAACCTTTGAGAGTAGCCAACTCCTTTTTTATCATTTTATATATTGAAATTAATGGTTTCTGGCTGGTTCAGCAGAAAATGTCTAGTTTCCTGAAAAGGGCCCTAAGAGGTTGTTTTTACAGTACCATTCATGCTTGAACAGACATGGTAAGTACCAGAAGTCTCACTCAAGCACTTCTCTCGAGACTTCTAGCTCTGTTTTGCAGACAACTGAGTTTTCTGAACTTTTGGTTTCCTATCCTAAACCAAACCTCTGAAGCCTGCCTGTTCTTACAAGAAACCTTAGCACAGAGGTGGTTTGTTTATGAAAGAATATATTAGACTCCTTCAGTTGTAGCCAACAAAAGCAGTTCTCTTTTCCTGGCTGCTCTGATTGACTTTAAGTTTTTATTTATTGTTTTGAGGTTAAACAAACTATAGATTAAAACTCCTCCAACTAATGCCTCTAGATATTTTTGCCACATAGTAAAAATACAAGTACTAGTGCAAACAGAAAGCAAAACAGTGAAGGTTGGAGTATAAAGTTGCTTGCAGATGCTTTACTTATGCCTGTTAACTTGTTCATCTATTTCACGGGCTCTGCTGCTATTGCTTTGAGTTTGTAATGTTGGAAGCAGCAGTGTTAGCCTGAATTCAGATGAAGTTTGCAGATGTGTAAGAAAAGCAGAACTTGTTTTTGTTCAGGTATAAGAGCATCTGAGTGAATATAATAAACAATGATTGTTTTGAAGTAGACTTTATTCAATATTCCCTAGGAAGAGTTTAAGCAAGAACATGCTGTCATGGCTCAGAACAAACAGAATTCCACTTTTGACCCCAATTCCTAAACCCAGAAGACAAATAACAATTAAAAACCCTCTGGAGAAAACAAAGCTTTGTATTCCCTCAAACTTCAGAAAAAACTAAATCTTGTAGTGTTTTTAATCTGGTTAGACTTCAGTTAACTGTCAGTTTCTCTCCTTTTTTTTCTTTTACTGCACTACTGTTGGCAGCAGTTAATGAATTTTTAAATGTATGTCATGTATAGGCCAGGTCACTCAATAGAATATGAAATGTCTTCATGAGAGAAGCTTTTTCTAGAGTCATGACAAAGCTATTAAGAAAAATTAACTTTCTTTGTCATTAATTTTTGAGCCAAAACACATTTATGGAACATAATTAAATTTTGAATCTGCAATGAATACACAGTTTGTTCTTCACTTGTATGTTCATGGAGCTTTGTACATGATAGGCAGACTAGCAAAGAACAAAATGATCTTGCACTAAGCTGAGTGATTAGGTGTGGTTCTTGAGCAGTTAGGGTTTTTGTGTGTCTGGCCAACCCACATTCTGGAGTGTCTTCCCTCTAGGCTTCATTTAAAGGTCATTACTGCCCTTACCTGATCTACTGACAGCCTTCCCCCAGTATGTGCCACTTTATATGTGAAGGATTGCTGGATGTGTTTGGTGTTCTTCAAAAACATCAACGGTTAAGATTGAAAGCAAAGTAATGAACTCTCACTGACATCAACTGAGTCCCTGTCTATTCCTTATTTATAATGACAAGGAGCATTTAGGAACCAAAGGTGGCAAGAAACTGCAGATCTTTTTTGAGGAGACCAGAAGAGGTCTGATCATGAAAATGAATGGAGATATATTGTGTGCAAATGTTTCCTTCTGAACAAATAACATTTCCTCTGTTACTATAAGCTCAAAAATCGATGCTTGATCTTGGCAGAGAGCAATCTTTGTTTCATAACAAAACTTGTTTAATTTATTAGTAAGGAGATAACTTTTTTAACACCAAGGATCTCTCTGGAAATTGGTCATCTGTATTCTGTGTTGAGAGATATTGGGAGTATGTGACACTTAAACTATGCCCACTGTTTTTGCATATTACAATGCAGTGAAGTTTATGGAGTAAGCTACAATTTGTGTAGTTTCATGACCGTTTTTGTGGTATTTAACTAGCAGTCACTTGTCTGAGCACATTAAAATAGTGGTGAGGTGATAATTGTCTTACCTAAGTGGTGTTTGGCATTCATAGCACCTAATGCTTTAAGGAAGTTTTAACACTCTCTGACCCCCTCCCCACTTCAGGTAATTTTTGAGAAATACATACTTATATGAAACTGGTAAATGTTTAAACTTTCTAAAGGAACTTCTTATAAGATCTTAAGAATTAAAAATGTTAAACTGTAATCTGCATTAGCTTTACTGTAGAAGTGGGGTGATGTGCAGGGCTAAATCAGTCATTAGCTTGGAGGACAGAGCACTTCGAAACAGTCCATTAAGGCAAGAGATTGCCTAATTAGATATTCAGGTGGCAGTTAAAATTGTATCATAATGTCAACCACTTATAATTTTCAGTCAACTGGCCTCTTTAAATTTTGACTGAAATGTTCTTAGTTCTTGCTGCATAGCAAGAGAAAAGTTCTTGAAATGCTTGTAAAAAAAACAAACAAACCCCAAACCAAAAACCCCTATCCACATTAATTTAGTGCCAACTTGCTCTCTATGTAATTTGAAAGGGATGTGATATTCAACTTCAAATACTCAGAAATGTAAAGGGAATATTAATATGCCCTTATTTTATCATACTAGTGCAAATGATGCAAAGATTCCCTTTGTAAACTGAGGCATGAACAAATGTTTTGAACCAACTGATCTTTGAAACTTGAATTTCAGAGTTTGGGGTATTAAATTGCTAAGGGAAGGGAAATTTTAGTCATTCTGGTTGAAATAACCTTGTTTTAAATAGATTTAAACACTATTTGTACTCTTTGAAGAAATTTCAGCAGTCATTTTGGGAGAGCCTATACTGTATGGTCTGCAGTTGATGTTAGCTTCAGTCTTGTCCAGAGAATTGTCCAGAGAACTCTCATATTAGAATTTTTTCTGCTTGATATTTTATCTTTATTTTATGAAGTAGTCACTCAGTAAATAGACAGTTGAAAAGTATCTTGGGCTAATGAAGCCATGAAGCCTCCAGAGTGACACATTAGTGGAGTTATTGTACTAGGTAAAGTTGGTATGAATAAAATAGACATTATAATACTGGTCAGGTATTTGCAACTGTCCAGTGAAAACAAAGGCACAGACCAAATTATGTGGAAGCCAGCATTAGTGCTCTCTACTCCTTTATGTGCCACACAAATATTGTCAGGTATATTAGACCAATTCCCTGATAAAGGACAAGAAATGCTATAAATACTGAGGCTGTGCTGAAAGACTAATACTACTGGCAGGAATGCCTAGTCTAAAAACAGTGCCAGGGCTGCTACTCTAGAAGCTGGTCAGCCTCTCCAGATACTGTTAGAGCTATAATCTCAGCACAGCTATGGTTACAAAGCTTGTTTTGAAATATTTATAGGAGTACCCAAATTTAGTTAATTTGAAATGTTGTATATCTTGAAAGCTTGTTTTGCAAAGGATCAACATAAGAAGTATTTTAGCCCAGATTCGGGCTGGGTTTTTTTTTTCTTGACATGGAAATGGAAGGAACTCCTTTCTTCAAATGGTCAACACATTGGTGGTATTGATTATTCAGTAATTAACCATGTTTAGATATAGATGCTTACTAGGGGAAGTCAGGTCCTCAGTGACTGATTGTGGAGTGTGTATATTTTGTTTGGGTTTGGTCTTTGTCAGAATCTAGCAAGAAAAAGAACAAAATGGGCTGTATGAGCACTCTGTGCTCATTCTGGCATATGCGAATGAGGTTGCTTTTGTTGAAAAGTCATAAGGAGAGTGGGGTGGGCAAGAACTGCACATATTTGCTGTCATCATTTCTATTGAAACAACTTATTTGTCCCTTTACTAATGCTTTGACATAAGTACTCTAATGTAGTATATGTTGCTTCTCAGCTGGGCTCCTTGATATGTACAGTGTGTTATTCCTTTCTATGGTACTCTGGCAAAATCCAAACAGTAGCCAGTGCATCAGTGTTGTGCTGGAAAATATAGAAATGAATAGAGAAAATGTTTAACAGCTTTGTTTAGCCTTTCTCTCCCCCACCACCTCTCTATCTCCAGAGTAAAGTGGTGTAACTTATCCCTTTCTGTGTGCTCTTAATAAACTGAAAATGGAGGCTGTACAGCACTTTGCTTAACATATTCCTTCCTCAGTCTTCTCTAATGCCGAGAAACTGTTTTATTCTCTCACTTGAGTAGAGAGCTTAAAATTAGCCTCTCATAATTTAAATCTTATGTTGCTTTAAAAAATGGGCAATTCTTCCTTCATCCTTAGAAGAGATCTAAAGAGAGTACAGCCAAGTGGAAAAATAGCAAGTGTGCTGGGGTTTTTTTGTTTTGTTTTTAAATTTTCTGTACAATGACCTGGAAGGCTATTGAGCTCTTTCACATTTGTGTTATATATTCTGTGTTAAATGCCAAAGAGTTGGGGTGAGCACAGGGTTGATGATAGTTCAAGTTTCATATAGTCATGAATGCAGGCATTAGGCTAAAAGTCATAAAAGAATAGTATGCCAACTCAGATAAATCAAAGTAAATATTCATAAGCTCTTGTGATGTCTGACTTAAATATTTTTTTCAACCTTATAAAATAAGCTAAACTTGATAAAGGTTTTCATATAACATAACTGGCAAAAGTATCCAGTATATTGCTTCAATTTAGTCATTGCTAAAACAAATTAATAAGCAGTGGATGCTATTAGATTGAGGGAGCCCTTGTTATGCTACCTATAGAAGCAGAATAACTTTCTCTCATTACTTTGGATTTGGAAGCCCAAACTGTAGTGCAAGGCACTCTAGTAACTCCTTCAGTGAAAAAGCAATGATTGAAAATACAAGAAAATTATTCAGACTTATGAGGAAAGATTGGCAGGTGCCATAACTATATGCTAGAAAGTCTAAGATGCCTTTCAGTCATTTTTTAAGATAACAAAAATGGTAAGTAGTATGTGGCAAGCATAACATATCTACAAGTATTGTGAGGGGAAGTGGAGATTAAGCTTTAAGCAGACATTCAACATATAAAAATTATAGAAATGCTTAGTTTAAGAGATTGGGGTCTAGAATGTGACTAACATATAACACCCTCACTTGAGAGGGTCAAGTAACATACTGGAAAACTTGACTGCACTTTTTGATGTCATTCATGTGGAAAGTCTTAGAAGCTGTTTTGAAGTTTAAGTGAATTTTAATGGCCCAAGTGAGAAAACACTTGGCAAAAATGTCATATGATTAACTGTTTACCTGCTGAACTACAAAGTAGTCCCCCTGGCAGACTGCAAAGGAGTATGAAAAGCCAGAGATTCTTCCAGTGCTGTGAAAACTCTAAGGAAATTGCATAGATGTGATGCTGGGTATTAAAAAAGTGCTGGTGGCTCTTTTGCCATCAGTGTCTTGCTGTTCTCAATAGAAACCAGACAACAAAAATTCTGTCTTGAATATGCTTAATTTTTTTACAGATGTCAAGACAGGGTATTAGTTTCATTAAAAAAAGGGGTATGGGGGGAGGAGGAAGGAAAAAAAAAATAAAAGCCCCAAACAAAAAGAACAACAAAACCCTCCCAAAAATCTTACTTTGGGGAAAAATGAAATGGCTCAGGGAGCCAAATTCAGGAAGCAAATTGGAACCATCAATAAACCTTACAGGTTAGAAAAGAGAACTGCAGTGTGAGATCTTAAGATCTGTGGTGGAATCCAGGCTTTACACATGTACCATAATTGCCTCTGACAATGCTGTACAAAGCAAGGATTTCAAAGCTAGAAATCGGTGAAAAGGCACAACAAATAATGAGGCCTCCCTCACTGCAATTAGATACAGGGGATCCAGATCATTTAAGTTTCTGCTCATAAATTGCAAAACAGTCAGTGAGGAAGCTGTAAAGCAGAGCTGGGTGCAGGGAGTGCTGGGGGAAGCCTAACAGACAGTTTTAAACATTGTATATAATGGGTGAGATTCCGGAGTGTGCTGCCCTGGAAAGACACTTTCAAGTGAACATAAAAATCCTTGAAGTGCTGATCCCAACATGCACAGCTGCAGTAAAGGCAAACAGTGTTAGTGCCAGAAGTCTGCAGAGTAAGTAAGGGAGCTGCCATTCTCGTTATCTGCTGGTTAGAGCACGAGCACAGGGTCTGCTCAGTGTATCTTTGACAGGAAATAGCCACTCTTAAAGGGATATGAGGGAGATTAGTCCAACTGGCACCATAAATCTTGGAGGTGTTGGTAAGCATAAAGCAATTAGGATCCTTTTCACTGCAGAAAGGAGACAGTTTTATTACTACTTTTGAAGTGTATTTTTTCCCCTAAGTGATATAGGTGCCTATTTTGAAACCATTTCATTTAAACACAGCAATGAGTGAGGGAAGGTAATCTCAACAGGAGAAGCAATATGAGGTTTTGGGCAGATTATTTTACACAGGGATTATTTCAGCCAGCTGCATGCTAGTTTTAAATAATTTGGAGTAGGGTTTGGTGTGTTCACCCACTAGGTGTGAGCAAATTCAGGCTTCCAATACAGTTGCCCAGGCAGTGTTGTAAAAGACCTGCTTAGCAGATAACTGCAGCTCCAAATGATGCATTCCTTCTTCCCCTGATGCCCTTGGCCTCCAGCGTCTCTTCCTTACCAAATCCAGTGGTAGTCTTGTGGGTGCCAGTGCCATCTCCTGGACTAAGTGCTCCTGGGTATATGTGTAGCTGTCCAGGTGTCAGAGTGGTGAAGATGGTTGACAAGGGGAGGTATGGATATGTCAGTGCACCAGTTTTACAAATGATTGCAGGGTTATCATTCACATGTATCTCAGGAAAACTCTATTTCCAAACTTAAGATTTCCCTCCTTCCTTGCCCCCCAATGCAATGGCCAAAGGCAAGTTCAAAGCTATAATGCACCAGGCAGATAAGACACTCCAAAAGGCGTTGCTAGGCACCTTCTGTGCCAAGAGGTGCCTTTCCTGGGGTTGTGTTGATGGGTTTTGTGTTGGTTTTTTTGAGCAAACTGTCCCTATTTGGACAGTTCTATTAGAACCTTTTACTACATAAGCTGGCACTGTTCCTTTATTTTTATGGTATCTGAGCACTTCATTTTGCATTGGTAACTTCAGAGCTTCTGCTAATGCATGGAATCTTGTTTTTCTGTTATTTTTCCCAAAAGGCCATTATCTATTTTCCTGTACCAGCTGGGGACCTCACTACCAGATTAACACCCACCCTCCATGCCCTGCATCCCAGCTGGAGGAGATGGCTTATTCAGACTTCCCACTTTTAGAACTTTGCAACTTTCTCAGTAAGTGGGTTGGCACCCACCATACAGCTAAGTGTAGGGTTATTTTGTTCATATATCCAGATGATGAATGTATTGTTACCTGCAAATTGTTTAAATTCTTCATGTCCTGCCTTGGAAAGTCTGAAGCTGTTTTATATGAAATCTGTGGTATGGTTCTTACTTTTTGCCCCACCCTCTGTGTGGGTACACTAGTTTTGTGTATCCATTGGATTAGCTTTCTTTATTTGCTGAAGTCATGAAATGATCACACTGACAGCTCATTTGGTGTTGTCTCCAATTCTGACTCCTCACATAGTCTTGTAAGAGCAGACCTTCGAGCTGTTCTGTGAACTTCCTTGCATTTTATTAGGGCTCTCCACCCCCCTGAGAAAACTAGGGTTATAAAACTTCTGGTAAAATGGAAAAACAAGAGTTTCAGAAACCAGAAATAGCAAAAAAAGTAACAGTGAAAACAAATTCCCCTACAACTTCAGAGGACCTCTGAGTGGAAAAATTCCAGAGGCAGGGGTATCTGGCTTGTGGTGTCTATATATATTTTTTCTCTTTGAGAAATGAAAAGTTGCACTTAAGAAATGGCAGACTCAGAGTACAGTAATACAGACTTTGGGACATGATCAAATGGAAACTTGTCTGCAACAAATTGCTTTAATGATCAGCATAAATGTGTTTTAATTTGGATTAATTACAGGCTGGGAAGATTTTAAATAAACTTCAGGAAAATGTCATCCATAATGAATATAATAAATAAGCTTCAGTTATAAATAAATGGGTCAGGGCTCTCCTTACCACTGAAGACTTGCTGTGTTTAGGAAATGTAAACAAAGCCCTGCACACATACTGTACCTTGAGGTATTTACGTAATGACAAAAGATCACTTTTTCATTTTCCAACCATCACCAAGGGATTGCAAAGCAATCAAACTTTAACAGCCAATTAATCTCTCTAGATGATGTTTGTGTAGCACTTAACCAGTTTCAGTAAATTAGATCCCTGTGGGCTGGGCTGTTACATTGATAGAAATGTTACTGCTAGCTGGAGGCATTCATTTACTAGTTTGTAAGAACAGCAGTATTGAAAAATCATGAGCATATGGAAACAAACTCTCTGCACCTTCTTAAAAGAAATGCTTTGTAAAGAATAGGAGGTTCTGGGAGTTGCCCAGCATGGAACCTCACTAAACTAAATAAGTAGTTTGTCAGTTCTGTTGGACTGGAGAGACTGCTGTTAAATTTCCTGTAGAAAACAAAAAAAAAGAAACAAAAAAACCCCAAAACCCATGCCCCCCCC